>WYDI02150363.1:0-236371 GCA_009867235.2 Psittacus erithacus
GTGGAATAAGGTATATAAGCTGCACCGACTGGCAATAAAGTGGAACTTGCTTATCACTCATATTGAGTCGTCGCTTGCTTCCCCGTGCCGTCAGCCCGCCCCAGCCTGCAACATCATCTAACCCTAGACAAGACCCAAACACAACTCTTCTTAACTTTGGAGATCAGATGAAATGGTCATGGGTAAAACACATTCTGTATGTGTGCCAACAAGGTGATGCTCATCACAATCAGCAGGCAGGTCTCAAGGGTACCTGAAGGCCATTCAAAACCTTCAGAACTCCCAAATGATGCTGCAAATAGTCTGGTGGGGGAGCAGAGGGTGTGAGGGAATGTCCCCTTCATAGGTTGACCACCCGAGAAGAAAAAAAAATATGCATAATTGCTAAACACTTCTATTATATGCCTCCAAAAGCATACGGGTGATGACCACACTGGGAACACGAGCCAGATCAGTTTCATGATCAATGATTCTATTGTATTACAAGTCATTACCATAAAGTACAGTGAAACAAGAACCTTTGCGCAAGCCCCCCAGCCAATAAACACTAAACCATCAAATCCCGGCTGTAAGTGAGGTACGACATGCTGAAACTCTGAGATCAAGAGCAACAACTTTGAGAGCCAATAAATCAGCATTTTGACCAGTGACTATTAATCCGAAACAATAATTGCATATCACAAATATGATTAGACACACTCCAGTCAGATCTGTCATTACCTCAACCCTTTGGGCCCCACGTTGGGCACCACAAAGAACTGTTGTGGTTTAAGCCCAACTGGCAACCCAGAACCATGCAGCCACTCGCTCACTCCCCCACCCCCTTCCTCCCCCACTCCCGGAGTGATGGGGAGGAGAATCGAAAGAAAGCAACTCCCATGGGTTGAAGTTAGAACAGTCCAGTAACTAAGGTATAACACAAAACCACTGCTGCTACCACTAATAATAGTAATGACATGGGAAATAACAAGGGAAGAGAACACAACCACTCACCACCCACCAACCGATACTCAGCCCGACCTGAGTAGTGATCTAGCCCTTCCAGGTAACTGTTCCCAGTTTCTATGCTGGGCCTGACGTGCTGTGCTTAACCCCTTTGGTTAGTTTGGGACAAGTGTCCTATCTCTGTTTCCTCCTGACTTCCCCTTCTCCCTGGCAGAGCATGAGGCT
Organism: Psittacus erithacus; assembly: GCA_009867235.2. NCBI lineage: Eukaryota > Metazoa > Chordata > Aves > Psittaciformes > Psittacidae > Psittacus > Psittacus erithacus. The sequence goes on from WYDI02150363.1 coordinate 1,171, forward strand.
CAGAAAGTCCTTGGTCAGAGTAAACATTACTTAGCAACAACTGAAAACATAGTTGTTATCAGCTCTGTTCCCAGGCCGAAAGTCAAAAACGCAGCGCTGCAGCAGCTACTAAGAAACAGAAGAATGACTGCTACTGCTGAATCCAGGACAGTGTCTTACCTGTATATTGAAGTAATGGTCTGAATCTGAAGGCATGAGTTGTGTTCAGATCCAAGAATTTGATACTATTCTTTGCTCTCTTATTATAGTGTTGCATCAAATATCTGCACTCCTCTAACTTCAGGTCCCATTTTTAACATTTATGGTATCAAAGTCATGCAAGAACCATGGCTTGGATGCAAAGCTCCAGTCGAAAGGCACCTTGTCAGATATGATGGAATCTGCAGTTTTACTGTAAAGAACCCTTGTGATTAGGAAGCTCCCTAGAATCACTACTGTTTTTTCCATGTCAGTGTTCAAAATCTAGTTTTATCTAAGGAAAACAAAGAGTTAAAGTTTGCTTGGTAATTTTTAGCATTGTGGTTCTGTGGCCAAAGCATGACCTTCATTTTGAATAATTTTTCATCTTTGCTATTTGAAAGACCACAAAGCAGCACAATCTGCTCTATAGCTTCAGTTTAATATGTTCATAAACAAGCTTTCAGGGTAAAATTCCTAGTTGATGAACAAATTCATATTAGTTATAGGAATCACACCATTAGAGGTAGAATCCATGGCATGATCAGCATTTACCTTTTAACACAATGTCTAAAGTTATACAATTACAGAATATACTCCACAATTCACAAAAAAAAAAAAAAAAGAGAAAACCACCTTATCCGAAAACACCAATTCAATGCCACTACTACAGCTGGAGATGGGATAGCAGTAAAGTCGCCTGTCTGTTTTTATTTTCAATTTTTATTTTCACTAGAGCTTGCCTTTCTGACAAACACATGGGCAAGAAACGAAAAAACGGGCCCTTTTTTGGCCTGTCACGTTCCTTGTGAAGTCACTTCAAACTCTGCTCTGTGCACTGCAGCAAGAGTCAGGTCTGGCTCTGAATTTTTATATTTAAATAATTTTTGGTGCAGCATAAAACTTGGTAAGCAAGCCACGCAAAATCACCTTACACATTCATGTAACATAAGAATAATAATAGTGCTTTTTATCTTTAAAAATTAATCTAGTTTTAGCTTTTATAATGAACAATTTTTAAATAGGACTGTATAAAATTTAACTAAAGATTATTAATTTTAATCAGCCAAAATTTAGGAATTGGAGACATACACTGCATAAAAATTCAGGCTTCAATTGTCATAGCCCCATCATAGAAGGCCACCAAATTTGTCAGGCACAATTTGCCTTTAGTGAATCCAAGCTGGCTGTCACCAATCACCCTGTTATTGTTCATGCGCCTTAGAATAGTTTCCAGAAGCACCTGCTTCATGACATTGCCGGGCAATGATGCAAAGAATGTCACAGTGGGAAGTCACTGACTACCAGAGCTGCTCCAACTGGCCTAAACCAAGAAGTATGATTTTCTTAATGGGTTGTATAATTCCCTTAGTAAAAAGCATGTGTCTTTCACACTGTTTTTACAAATTCTAAAGAAAAAGTCTCAGAAGTGAAAGCAAACTGGCAAATACCACATGTGGATACCAGATGACTCGCACAGATTGAATGATATTTGAAAGTATGTCCTCATAATGCTACGAACTGGTGAGAGAGGCTTAGATTCTTTACTTGTATGCCCTTTGCCTGCCTGCTGAAAAAGACAAATAGCAATTACTTACCTTCCTTCTAGCGAACAGAGTTGTCTGTAGCCTTGTCCATATATATTCTGCAGCTATTAACATAATTATTGGCAAAAGGTATTGAGTTGTTCAGTGAGAGAAACACAGCATTATCAAGCTCAAACTAAGAAGCACACTAAAATTACTTACAGACTTACAGTCTGTCTATACGCATATACATAGATATGATACGTACATGCACATATACGCAGAATACGGTTTCCACAATTTCTTTCTTTTATGAAGTACTCATAAGAAACAGCAGAAGTTGCTATTTTTTTTGCTACAATGCACAGCAATCTGCCTTGTGGCCTCTGAAAGACATGTCTTGGAGCACACATTCATGGAAGGTGGCACATACTTGAGCTGAAATTGCCTGGTCCTTAAACAGGTCAGTAAAGGCAGTGAAGAATGTAAGAAATTTCTATACAGCGACATCTGAAACATAGAAAGCAATTTCTACCATTTCTTCAGAATTGTGGTTTGGCAAAGACAACAGATGTGGGAATTTGTTTCTTTGAAATTACAGAATTTCTAAAAAAACCACAAACCAACAAACAAACCAATCTTAAGAATATTATAAAGAAGGTTAGTTTGCGGTGCACATGTACACTTCATGGAAGATAGAATATGGTAGAGAAGTAGTGTTGAGCGACCATGAAGTTTTTACAGTCTTGATTTACACATGAATCAATGATTACATTTAAATGCAGCACGGGAATGAATGCCTTGTCTCCCCTCCATGCTTCTTCCTACCTCCACCTAGCTATAAAAATTAGGAATACAGTTAACTGATACTGCTAGAGAACTGTAGAATAGATCAGCTTAACAGTGGATACACTTGAAGAATTACTTCACACAGGCCCATGTTTGTGAATTCAGTGAACTCTTGAGGAAGAGAAATATATGTTTAGTAAACAAGGATGTGAAAAGTAGATATACAAGGTAGGTGGAAACTGTAGAGTGATCATGTATTGGAAATTGTATTATTATTGTGCAGCTTCTCTCAATAGTTCAAATTATTTCCTAGAAAGGGACAGCTAAGCATACAACTCTTTCAGGACTGACTTACTGACTCTGGTTGTGTGTGCCCCTCTCCTCACCAAACCTGACCTTTATTTCCTGTAAATCTGCTCAAATGATAACCACTAGTGGTGGTGGTAATGGATGCGTCTGTGTTCTGAGGGCTGTATCAAACTCTGAGTAGACTGGGAGAGACAACAGCACAACAGCCAAGGGCTAATGTGAGCAACATGCTTCTCCCCAGTAATAGCCTCAATCTGACTTAAGCCAAGTTTGGAAAAAAACTTAACTCCTGTGGTTGATATGCAAATGTGATGATGAGCCAATTATATTGCTCCACAAATAGTGGGGAGCACAGGGCCTATTGAGCTCTCCTGCGCAGTGGGAGGCGGTGGATCTCTCCTTGAGTAGGGATACCTTTGAAAATTACTTCTTGAGGCTGAGAGATTGCTTACTGCATCTGATACTCAGTAAGTGATTAATATCATGCCAAACTTGGAAATCTTAGCTAAGTGATATAAAGGATTGATTTCACACACGTAATGCTTTAGACATAAGCCACTGACCAAGTCTGGGGCTAAGTCTGGATCCAGCTGCACCTAGCCTTCTCTCTGAGATGCTTAGAAAGTAAGAGGGTAATTTCTGAACATCATGACTCAATGGGAAGGTCTTTCTGACAGTTTTGTCTGACCCTGCCCTTTCTGCAGTAAATACTTAAGTGTACCTTGCCATCAAATCTTGTTAAATCACCATCTCATTTACTATCAAACTTTGTTAAATTACTGTCAATATATATACTGTTATTTCTAATGAGTGAAGTGCATCATTCCATTCATAACATTGACATCTCTTACAATAACTGTCAAACTGATTTTGTCAGTGGCTGTCCTAGGTTCATATGATAGATATGACAGAAGGGGTGGCAAACTAAGATCTTTTCTTAGGTGCTATTGCTACTAATAATACACCATACTCCGTGATGCCGTCTAACTTCTGTTTCTTATTGGGTCTTTTTGAAAACACTAAAGATCAATTTCTGCCAGTGGTATTGATGCTTGATAACTATTACTTCAGAAAGTCTCAAAATTTAAATGAGGTCATTGACAGAGATGGTACAAACCCTGCAAAAAAGTGAGGCCAGTAATTGAAAAATGCATGAAACTAGTATTTTTGAGCTTGAATCCACTGAAATCAGCAAGAACTTTGCCAAAACAGTCCTAAAAACAGATTAGGACCATTTACTTCTAAAAAAAAAAATAAATAAATAAATTAAAAAATTTTAAAAAATAGAAAAAAAAGTTTAAGTTACTCTCAAATTCAACTTCACTACCTTCATATACATACCTCATTTCCATAAACAGAGGAAATGGTTGTGTGGATGGAAAAACATTCCATGTGGCAAAAATCTGGTGTTTGGAAATACAGTCACTGAAAATTTTGGGTTCTGATACAGTTTGTGATCTCTTTTATTGTAAACAGCAACCACTGACTTTTCTGAAGAGAAATAACACATTAAGTATCAATAGCTGAGATACTAGTATAATGGCTAAAGAGATATTATATAAATTACCAAAGAAGTAGGAATAAACAACACACAAGCTGGGAATGAGTTTAAAGTCAGGAGAAAGCAAACAGTACACATACGTTGGAGAAAGAAAGTAGTAAATATTAAATGTATCTGATTTCAAATGTGTATTTCCTTTATCCAGTCAAATACAAGTACTCCATGGTCACCTATAATATTCAAGAAAGAATATTTTTTCCTGCGTTTGGAAGATTAAAAGCTTTTAAGAGGGAAAGGTGCTGTAGCTAAATCAAAGCAGTTGTAGCTGAATCTGTGGGAAGCCTGCAGAAGCAGATTGTGTTTCCAGCTGAATCTAAAATTTCATTGAAATCAAAATAATTGTGCTGATGGAAAGATACCGTCACTTAAGTTTTTGGGTCCTGTGTATGGGAAGGAGGAAATGGCACAGTAATAAGAGAAAAACACATCATTCCTATTTTACAATTTTTAAGGCATCACTGGCAGAGATTCTCAAATTGAAAGATGCAGAAATCCTTTATCTGGCAATAGTACAACATAAACCAGAAAAGCATTTGCACCCTGTAAACCTTTCCTCAGTCTTTTCAGACTGCAGACCGAATTTCACAATATGAACAGATTCTTCTAAGTTCTTGCAAATTGTCCCAACTTTGAAACAGGAAAATTGGTTCACAGAGAAACAAAGCAATTTGCCTGTACAATGAAGAAGCTGAGAACACCACCAAGATCTCCTGGATTGAAGATTCTTGCCTAAACTTCTCACCAACATCATGCAACCTTCTTTGTTCAAATATGTTAGAATGACAAGTAAGAACGAGCAACTTAACATAATTTATAAACTTAATATAACAGTCCCTGGCTGTGTAACATACCTGGACCATAAAAATATCCATTTCTGTATTCTGCTCATATGCAATCAGAAATGCTATTACTCTATTGTAAGATGTCTTTGTCCTTAATTTCCCTCTGCCTTAGCAGAGTTTCTAGGAGAATCTGCTCCATGATCTTAGCATCCATTTAGTGTAGTATTTGGGCATGGTAAAGAAAACAGAAACTGAGGTGTGTACTTTGAAAAATTCCCCAGGCCTTTTTCTGAGCTGGTCATGATTTGAGTTCTTTCCTAGTTATCTGTTCAATGAGACAAGGAATAGTGCTGTATTCACAAAGGCTAATTTTGGCAGAAAAAAAAGCACTGGTATATTAATGTCTTACCTTGCTGCGCAAAATACACTTAAATGATGTGTGACACAAATGGGTCTTTTAAAATACTTGGCTATATTTATTGTCTTGTACGCAAGATGCAAGACCGTTTTTTTCCCCATGAGCCGAGTAACTTTGTTTCATATTACTATTACAGGAACTAGCCGAGATAGAATCCTCACGTGAGTAATGCCAAAATCCTCCGCTGTCCCTTACCGGTGTTGATCGTAACAGTAAGTGCTTTTTGCGTTCTGTGCACGAGGTGGTGCTCTTGGCAACCGGCATGCTAACAGGTACGCGCGCTGAACGGAGCGCTGTCGGAAAGCGCAGGATTCTTGCCGTCCGGCTTTTCCGCTGTCTGTACCCGCATGTCAAAATCATAGGTTTCTGCTCCTTTCGCCAGATACAAAGAGATGGGGAAAAATATTAGAAGCAGGATAAAATTTAAGATATCAAATAGCTCTAAAATTAAATAGATGCTTGGCAATTAAGACTAGAGGTGTTTACATCAACTAGAGAGCTTGGTCGCCAAATTCTGTGCAAGTTTGGTGCAATATGAATTCCTTCACAATTTTGAGATTGATAAACTGAAAAACCCCTTCTGAATGGACTTTATTGTGATTTTTATTATTTTTACTTTCCCGCTTAGATTTAAAATCTGATATTTTACCTTCACAGATTTCTCTGTTAGCTAAGCATTGGTGGTTATACTATACATTTGCACTGAAATAATCATTCCATGAGAAATAAACAGAAACAAATCAGTAAAGTAATTGTATCTCCTCTGACATAAGGATAAATCTATAAATAACACAAGTTTCTGTTCAACGACAGGCAGGCAAAATGAATGATTCATTGCATTTGGATATAACTAGATCACTTAAACTTGACTGATCTCAAGCCAAGAAAGGTGAAATCTGGCCAATACTCCCCAAAGACCTCCAACGAAACAGCACATGGATTGCTCTCCTAGTTAGGAAAGTGAAATGTCTGAACGTAAGTAGCAGCAACAGCAATACTACCTGCTGGAGATCTAATTATTCTGGTTATAAAAAAATCAAAGCTTTGTTCATTCTGTTTAAAAACATCCCTTTGCATTCTCACAAGAATATCCACTGGTAACATCCCAGCCAAATTCAAGTACATGCAACTAAATTCTACCATTTTTGTTGTTGTTGCTTCTTTTATTATCAGGTCAAAAAGCAATATTGTAATAAGATACAGTAATGGAATGTTATTCTTTAGTGAGGCGTTGTATTGTAGATCTACAAGTCTTCTATCTCAGGCTGATGTTTCCAGAATTTAGAAAATAACGGCTAAATGCTCACATGCCTCTAAGGAAAGGGCCAGTAAAAATTACATTGTTTAGTCCTAGTTCTGTAAAATAAAAATAAATAAAAAAAAAAATAGTGACTTATGGAAAAGCTCTTGTGGCACCATGTTTTCCAGGAAGACTTGACATTTGGCAGGAAGACTATCTTTGCATGAAGGATGACCTTTTTGCTGTCCTATGAGGACCTACAAACTTCAGCCTTTCATATGTTCAGAAAAGACTTAAATTTCAACAGTTAAAAAGTCACTGAAGAAAATGTAATCCCTGACAATGTTGACTCAGAAAGGTAATGCATTTTGCTGCATGTATAATATTTTTCTAGACTGTCCCATGTACTCTGCTGCCTCAGTCAAGAGTGGTACCTGTTTAACAGAGAACTCTGTGTTAATTTTGTTGCTGTAGCCCTGTCACTGTGCTTGTAATAGTTTAGGAGCACAAACAGGCTATTTTTATGGAAAGTGTGTATTTTATTAGCTCAAATAATTCAGCTGAAGAAAAAAGGCTTTAGGGACCACAAGCCCTTCTTGAGGTGATGTTACTACCTCTGGTTCCAACTTCTGCCTCAATTAATATCACAAGTACTCATTAATACCCACTATGAGGATTTGCAACATATTATTTCCCAAGTTACAAAAGTAATTGTCTGTTCTGTACATGGAATTGTCACTTCTATATATCTAAAATGTTCTGTCACGGAAATGACTATGTGAGATGACTAAGTTGAAAGAAAACGCTGAAAAATTCAAAGGAAACACACCTACAATTAACAGGAAACAAATGCAAGGAAGAATATTACTTAAAAATCACATTAGATACAGGAATACATTTATAGCAGTGCCTAATACTTTGCATTGCTTATAATAAATTATATATCCTAAAATTTTGATTAAAGGTCCTGATTATGTATCGAACAGAAAAAATATATCTTCAAAATGAATGAGAACAAATCAACCTTGCTTACTGGTTTTCAACTCCCTCAGACCAACAAAATCCATTGAAAACTCGGCTGACTGGGCAACTTAAATTAATAAACAGATACTTAATTTCCTGTGCAAAAATTAATTTTTCCTTTTGCAAGAGGTACAAAATAATAAATGAGTACTGGTAGTGTCTTACTTCTTTCAAAATACTTCAATGGTATGGTAAATTCATGTATAAAATTTATTCCTTAGACAACATTATGTACTTTTTTGAAAAATTAACATTAGGTTTATTGTCTTTATTCACTGCCTTCTTTTATCTTTTACTAAGAGATTGAAAAAATAACCTTTCACAAAATGAAAGTAGAAGACTGAAAATGGAAAGTGTCATACTTCCAGAATACCTCTCTGAAAATGGTTACACTTGTTTACTTCTTATTTAGCTGAAGTTTTACAAAACTGGGTTAAAAAGCTACTTACTGTTACCTACTTCTAAGATTTTTCCAGCAGCATAGCACAGGTATTCACTGACAAACTCATTGTTGTGAGGACTGTTAAACAGTGGTTTGTTAAGATGATATACACAAATCATCACAGCCTTGGGGAGGGAAAAAAATAACATTGTGTTGTTGCTTTGTTCCATTCATGCATCACTTGCCATCCTAAAGTCTACCCTAGAGTATTTACATAAGCACCCAGGAGCTCCCCTCAAAACTAGAGGGGAGCCTCATGCAAAAAGCCAACCTGCAGAGTAACCTATGCTTGAGACTGTACAGCTAAGCATGCTCCTTGGATAGATAATACAGTATTCAGGTATTGTGTGCTGCTGGCATGGAGGGACATCTCCGTGCAGTCAGCTAGGCAAGTTTAAGATCATACTGTCCCTGTAACCAGCTGCTCTAGAGTGCTTTACAAATGATTGACACAAAAATGGCAAGATCCATGTCTAAAAATAGAGCTTACTACAGGTTTTAAACATCCAAACTAAACTGGTTCCCCTATCCAATGTCAGAGAAGTTCCTTTTATATGCACACCAACACTGTTTTTAAATAAGATCCTAGCAGGTGAATCAGAAGCAAATTTCCTTTGAATTGATACTCCCTACTCAGAACAAGACTCTGCTGAGTAACAAATGTAAATTCTCTCCACACTCACAAATCATCAAAATCTCTGCAATTTCAGGTATACATAGAGAGAACACAATATTCATAGAGTAATCCAGATGCCACCATGCAAATAATGTCCATAAAATCAAGCAACCACTGACCAAACAGACTCAGACAATAAAAATATACATTTATTTACATTGGGTACAATCATTTTAGTGCTGATCTCCAGTCCTGATTCTTAAAGGAAACTTACAAAATAACTTCAGAAAAAGCATCTGGGAGTTCATATTCCTAACTTTATACAGCAAATTACAGACACTGTTTTGAACAATGCATGATAGTTTTTCCTACAACTTCTGCTCTTCTGCTGACCCTTTAGCAGAAGGGTACAAACTGACACCCTTTGACTGGCTTGACTGGTACAAGCCCCTGCCCATTCCCCCCCCCCCTTTTTTTTTTTAAGTTCTCATAAACTTAAAACTGGAACAATCTCAGGTTATACTTTTTTTAGCATTTCTTTTGTTTTATATTGAGAACATCTATGTGTTCTAAAATAAATAAATTTTTATTACCTCCTCCCCCCATCCTATTAACTTGGTATAATGTCCCCACAAGATCTGCCTGGCTAAATCATTGTGAAATCAAAATTTACCACCATTCAGTCTGGCACACAGGTTTTTTGTCATATTGAACCATTTGGTTTCCTCATGTACAAATCTAGTGTAAGCCAACACCTACACAGACACCTTTAAAAAGTCATGAAAGATTTATTCCACAAAAACCCACACTCTCCTCTAATATTAGGCACATTTAGGAAATATATTTTCTTTCACAGAACAGATATAGCACTTCCCTATTCAGGTAAAAATGCCATTAGCATGAAAAGAAAACAGCAGAATGGTATCTGGAAATTCTGACAACTTCTAATGCTAATATTCAGTTTAAAGAGCTGTGAGCATCTTGTTCTGGGGCTTGAAAAGATTTTTACTCAGCACACAAACTTTTCAGAAAGGGTGGGAATAGAATTTTAAAGCAAGTGGTTTAAAAAGAACTTAAATATTGGAATGAAAGAAGGAAGGACAAAGAAAAGATATGTACGCATGCACACACAGATAAACAAAGTTTGAAGGAGTATGCAGAAAGACTCTTAGCTAGCTGTTTCTTGAGTTCAATGATCATGTGAGCTTGCCACTCATATTGATTCCACCTTTCATCTCTTGAGATGCTATTTTTTCCATGTGAATTTGTGGAGATTTGTAATGAAAAGCTGAAGTGTTCTCAGGTCTTGTAAAAAAATTCAGTAAGAAATCCTAACAACTGCTTTTGCCTCAATTTCTAGCCCAGTGTTTTATAGAGAAATGTTTCGATGCAATTAATAATTAAGCAACTGCAAAACCATTCTGAAAAAATGAGGTAAATTTCAACAGAACATACGGTAGTTCAGATAAATCACCTGTATCTGTTAAGTACACTGTTAAATAGCATGTTAAAAATATTCTTAAATAAATTGGTAATTTACCTATAGATTCTTTTACTCACTACTCTGTTTAGGTCCTTGAGCCTTCTGAATCTGGGGAAATATATTTTTACCTGTCTACAGTTATTTGTGGACAGTAGAATTACTTCTATTTTTCTGTTGTTTTTACATTTCCAACATTAGATGGGAGCAGTCACTTTTGCTGACATTGCAGTCTGTATACCAGCAGTTCATAGAAAACCAGTATATAAAACCGCCTGCTAAATATTGAAGTTGTTGATGCTAATAAGAAGCATAAAAGAGATATGTCTCTAAATAACACACTGTTACAGGACACAATTAGTTTAATGAGATGGCAGAATTATGTTATGGATCTTCTGCATGATGTCTATTAAAGTACAGGTTGTTACTTCCCCCTCATTGGCACGTGAATGGGCCCTCTTTTAACCATTTATTTTCTAAATCTTATAGGTAAATGATGCCTCTTAGGCTCCCCCAGTCTATAAGGCATGGCTGAACTCACCAATGCCTGGAAAAACTAGTGGGTGAAGAGACACACGGCCAACATGACTAAAACTTGCATTGTTTTAAACAAAGAAATAACACACAATAGGAAAAATGGAAATATATAAATGAGCTATAAAACACATAAAAGTACAAATATACTTCTACTTAATTATCTATGTCTGAACTTTAATTAAAGCATTGTACCAGACCATTTCATTGGCTAAACTGATATTGTGAAAAGGACACAGTCTGCTGTGAAGCTAATTCAGAACATCCTAGTTCTTTCACATATTCATTGCTTTTCACTGGTTAGATTCATTGAGCATCCATGAAAATTCAAAGATCTATGCTTACCATGAACTGTAACACTACGGATGAGATCCATGACTACCACATCATTAGCATAAGGAGATTTTAACAATGTGATATTACACATTTTGACAAATGATATTACAGCATCAAGGTCTTCAGGGCATATTTTTTCCCAAGTTCCCAATAAAGAACAGGTTTTGTGGGAGAGAAATGTCCAGCTGCTAAACTGCTGGATAAAGCATGAATAAGCTGTATGAATATGAACTAGTCTTGAGATATGGATTTGGGAAATAAGACAATATAATAGATAGGAGGACAAAGTATAGTGAGAATGTAAGAAAATAAATTAAATAGCTTTATCTCTAGCATGAAAGGGAGAATACACTTATTAAAAAACATATCAAGAAAAGAAACATCAGTGAATTATAAGACCATGCTGTCCTGGGTTCAGCAGTAACAGTCATTTTCCTCCTTCTTAGTAGCTGGTGCAGTGCTGTGCTTTTGACTTTCAGCCTGGGAACAGTGCTGATAACAACGATGATTTTAGCTGCTGCTTAGAATGCTTAGTCTAATCAAGGACTTTCTGAGCCTCATGCTCTGCCAGGGAGGAGGGGAAGCTGGGAGGAAGCAGAAACAGGACACCTGACCCAAACTGACCAAAGAGGTATTCCCTACCACAGCATGTCATGCCCAGGATGTAAACTGGGGGCAGTCACCCAGAAGGACTAGATCACTGCTCGGTCAGGCTGGGTATTGGTCAGCAGGTGAGTGGTTGTATTCTCTTCCCTTGTTATTTCCCTTATTATTATCATTATTGCTGGTAGCAGCAGTGGTTTTGTGTTATACCTTAGCTACCGGACTGTTCTTACCTCAACCCACGCGAGTTACATTCTTTCGATTCTCCTTCCCATCCCTCTGGGAGCCGGGGGGGGGGGGGGGGGGGGGGGGGGGGGGGGGGGGGGGGGGGGGAAGGAGGAGGAGGGGGTGAGCAGCTGCGTGGTTCTGATTTACGGCTTGGCTTAAACCACGACACATGCTTTTAACACAGAGAGCTCAAATTCATTAAACATGTTTGTGTTGCAGTATTAGCACACATACTGTGACAAAAAAGATCTGTGTAAAACTTAAGAGCTTTTTTGTTTCTTAAATTATATTTTACATACATCTGTACTTAAAGAACACTACAAAGATTGCAAAGTTAACCTTAAGAGCTGCCAGATCTGAAACCTTATGCCTGCTGTGGCTGGGATTGGATTTCAATAGGAAGAGGTCTGGGATAGTACACTGTCTTTAGCCTCTGGTTTCAATATGCCTGCTTTGCCTGCTTGCATGCGAAGGTGGTATTAATGAAATGTTTGAATCTTATAAAATACCATAGAAGAATGATACTCATAGAAGGGACATCCTTCCCTGTGCCATCAGATCACTTTTTTAGTAGCAAGTAATTACTGAGCAAGGACATCAGTATATAGCTAAAAAAAAAAAAAAAAATGCATAGCTAAACAATTCATATGAAAAATGAGCCGAATATGAGGAATACAAGTAGTCAATATATCTGGATATTTCACAAGTGAAAGATACTGTTTTCTTATCCTAAACATGGAAGTGTTTTATCCCAAGACATGGGAAGTGTCTTGGCCACATCAAGTGAAAACTAGGAAAAGAGTAAAAAAGTAATACAATTACAAACTACAGTGCTTGGAAAGCCCATTGTTTTGATACACAAACACTGAGTTTTATCCAAAATTACACCTGTCACAAGCACTACACCAGGGAGAAGACTACTAACAAGAACTTCATATCAATTGTACACTTGCAGAAGAGCAAAGATTTTAGAAACTCCTCCTAAGCCCGGTGTCAGCGTACCCCCATTAGCATTGCAATGGAGACACAAAGAAAACCACTTCTCTGGAGTAAGTTGTCAACAGCCTAGACCATGACAGCATTTCATGCAATACCACAGTGATTAGTATCAGGCAGTTTTCTTCAAAAATCTGCAATATTGTCAGGAAATGGTAGCATGCAAACGTGCAGATATTAAATTAGGAGAGTTTTCAGGCATAAGCAAACACTGAGAAATCATCTAAAGGTCTTAGAATTTTATTTTAAAAAAATATATCAAGGATTTAGTCTAGGAAAGTTAAAGCAATCTGCAAGAATAAATAAAACCTCTGGTTTTTATACTGTATGAGGCACAAGTACGAGCAGCAGCAATACTGCAAGAAACAGAGTGTTACTGGATAAAACACAGCAGTTTGAAACTAAAAAAGCCAGCATGATTCTGGACATGAACTCTCAAGTGAGAAGAGCTGTTAAAAGTAGTTTATAAAGACTGAGCTCCAGTAACTTCTGCTATAGTAAGCAATGAACAAGATTGTTCATCATTCGTTAACTGCACTCCTACCAGCAGTGTCTTTGGAAAATACAGAAAATTGAAAGAAAAACACTGAAAATTTTATTTGTAAGGGAAGTTTAGGGAGACCAACCACCTGCAGAATGGGTATACAATATCATTGTAAATGAACAAAAAAAAAAAATCTGCAAATATTCGAGTCACAACAAAAATCAAGAGAATTGAACATAGGCAGCAAAGTTAATTAATTATGGGACAGTGTTACAGCGACAGGAAAAAACAGTCAAATGTATCCAAAGAAAAGCATTTATACAAAGTATGTTTTTAAAATTCTTGCCAGTATTATATGTAAACACGCATATATACATAATGTTTACTCTGGAAATAATGATGTCCCAAGTATTTGCATTGTCTCCAGTTTGCTTCAGAAATGAAAACAAATTTTTAGAAAAGACTTTAAAACTTTCTTGAACAGGCTATATTTAAAAACTTCCCTTTCTCCAATTAAATGTATAATTGCCTAGGACTCACTGCCCCGTTATAGGGCCAAGACTGAGGGTAAAAGCTGCCGAGTACAAAAGTCTTCAGAGAATATTCCTTGAGTTTATCTCAGCTTAAGTTAGTAGGGATACACCAGGACCCCACTAGCTTACAGAACCCTTGGAGTCATTTACGCTTTTCTATCTGTCCCATTAAGCCCTGACTGCATGTCAAACCTTTCTTCAGCTGATGGTCAACTTCCTTTGGATATGAGCTCTTAAGCATCTGGATTAAATAGTGAACACGTCAAAGTTCAAACTTCAGAACTCAAAAGCTTTTTTTTTTAAAAAAAACAAAACCAAAACACAAACCCAAACCAAACCAAAAATCCCCCAAAAGCAACCAAAAACCCACCAAAAAACCAAAACAAACCAAAAAAACCCACACAAACAAAATCAGCCAACACACACCAAAAAGGCACCATCCTCTTTGCACCCTCCTTTCAGGTATTTGTACACATTAATGAGATCCCCACAAACATTTTCTTCTGAATGGTCCAGGTCTCTCCACCTTTCCTCATTAGAGGGATACCGTAGCCTCTTAATCACCTTGTGGCCCGCCTTTGAACATCTCCAGTATGGCCATATCCCTCTTGTACTGCAGAGTTTGGATATGGACACAGTACTCCAGGTATGGCCTCACCAACACTGAATAGTGGGGAAGGATCACCTTCCTCCACCTGCTGACAATGCTTTGCCTAATGCAGCCCAGGATGGCATTAGCTCTTCTTTACAGCAAGGGCACACAGCTCAACTTGGTGTCCACCTGAACCCCTCAGGTCCTTTTCTGCAAAGCTGCTTTCCAGCCAGTGAGCCCTCAGCATGTACTGAGGCTTTTTCTTTCTATTAGCTCTACAAGAAATGAGGATATTCACAACACCATTCTGTTGGAATTGAGGACTTCTGAATTCTGCTTGCCTTAGATTTGTTGACTGCGAGCAAGTCAGTTCTTACCCTACCCATGTTGCCTATCAGACACTGCCTCATACTCCTACATATGGTGAAACAGAGAGAGATTAGGAAGTGGTAACCAACAGCACATGCAGATAGGGATTCAGTTTGGTTTCTCTGCTTTGTGTGGCTTTGGACAAGTTATTTATTCTTCGTGCATCACATACTTTGCATCCATCTAAGGAAACAACAGGAAGCTTTTGTTTAAAAAGCACTTTGAGATCCAGGTAAGAAGACATAGTACAAATATAAAGTCTGAGATGCTCTGTCTCTTTTACCTTGACACATCTGTACTTCCTCTCTGCTTACATTTCTCACCCCTCACTTCAGCTTTATTCCTGTTATTGCCTGCATTTAAGGTACTACCCCTTCTTTTCAGCACAGCTGCAACCCAGGCAGCAGAAGAAAGTGCTTCTTCCTCCCCCCCACACCAGATCAGGCCTCTCTGCCACCTCCTCCATGCTCTACTGGGCTGGCAATGGCTCACTACGGCTCCTTGGCAAAGGCACAGCAGCCTATCTGAGGTGACTGGGAGTTCCAACCATCCCCTGGAGCCAGTCCTGCCCCTTCAGGGAAAGGGAGCCACAGACTCCCCCAGGAGTGAATCTGAGAGCTGTCAGCTCTGTCACCTTTCATCCCTTGGACAGCAGTCTTGCCTCGATGGCTTCAATAAGTATGGAGCTGAAGTTCACAAATTTTACTTTTCACCCTGTGAAGACCACCAGCAGCAATTTGTGTTTTCCCTTTAGCAGTTTAAAAAGGCTGACAACCAGAGCTGCCTGACGTCAATCTCTCCTCCAAGGGCATTAACACATCTCACCTCACTCTGCAAACACTTAGAGTGCCTGCAACCAGCTGCATGAAGGGGTTAGCAGCATCTGAAGCAGTCCTCACACATCTGCTTGCAATCATCTCATCATACTGTTAATTGGCATGAGCTACATTATTTCCTCTGACAGGCTTATGACATATTTCTTATACTTCAGACCAGATGTGGCAAAGAACAAAGTCTAAAGAGAATAGCTAATACCCCTAGTTTTTAAAGATGCCATTTCTTTTACAAGTATCCGTAGTTATCCTTCTATAGACAATAAGTAAAGATCATGGCATCAGTCACCTCTGAATGCTGAGCATTTTCTCCCCTCTCTTACAGAACAGAGTGGCAAGCATGGATGCAAGATACTGTACCATAAACAGCACACCTGTTTGTGATAGTCTGTGATAGTATGCATGTGATAGTATAGTATCACATACTATATACAGTATATAGCATATACTGTATATAGTATGTGACTATATACTGCAGACATGACTGTAGGCAGTTCTACTGGCTAGCCAAATACATAACAGTAGTAAAGCCTTATTCACAGGTGATGGTATCAGTGTGTCTAAATTTCTCCACTGCCCTCCCAAGCTGCACAGGAGAGAGCTTCAAATATGGGGTAATAAACCCAAGAAATTATTTGTCATCAATGGCAAACATCTACTGTGGCAAACTGCAAAGTGAGGAAGTTCAACAAGTGGAAGCAGAAACTGACTGAAGAAATAAAATCAGTAGCAACACTACTGCCCTACAGCGCCTCTACATGCCCTGTACCTATTAATTTATACACGTACATACATACATATAAATATGGGTATTTATAAAACATTAGAACAGCCCCTTAAATCAATAGCTATGAAAGTGACAGTAGCAGAAAGTCTTTTACAATCTAACTTATCACAATATACACATTAGAACAAGTTAACGTCTATATATTACACTGCTAGGCTCATAGAAGTAGTTGCAAGAAACACTTGCAAAGATGCTAAAGTATTTTACAGATGCTAGCTAGCTGAGTTCCAAAGTAACTGAGATGCAGACAAGCATAGTCGCACAGGAGAGGGTGAAAATATGATATAGCGGTGAAAGCTATTGTCCCTAACTCACTTAGAAACATCTCTGACGTAGCCAAGAAAAGACCTTTGATCTCAGAATTTCTATTTCTGATACCCAACGCTGTTCCAAAGCACACTGTAATCTGTACAAAGATCTTCATGTGTTACAGAAGCTGTTGGGCCAGCCTCTTAGAAATAAAACCATATTGTCATTATGATACCAGTATATTATGACTGCAGGAGAGCAATGGCTGCCAAACATTGTGTTGCAAAAGCAATGATAAGCCAGTGAAACATGACAATTAAAATAAGCAATGGAAAGTTACACTTGGTAAGGACAACTACCATTTGAAACAGCAGAAAATAATATTTGAAGATAAAGTATATTTGAAAAGAAAAAAAACAAAACACCAAAAACAAACCCAAAAAAACCCCCAAAAAAACCCTAAAAAACCAAACCAACCAGAAATAAAAGAAGCTTTTATATTACAGAGAATTTTAACTCTAAGAAAAGAAATTACTAGATGTAATAATATTCTGCTAAGTTCAGTTCTCACTAGAAAGTCAGTCATAAATATACTTATTGCAAATAGCACAATCCCTTTCCATCACAGAATATCTAAAGGTCAGTGCTGGCCCCAAGTCTAATCTCTATAAGTTTCCATAAATTAGTTTTGCCTGACTTTTTATTTTCTAAATTTCTTGCTACTACTGGTACTAGGTGCTCTCTACACTCCCAAGGCCTGAACTCTTCAGCAGTAGAAGAGGTGCAGCCTAAGAACAATATATGCTTCTCCCTGACCTTAATCTGAAGGATCTGCCACTGAAAGAAAAAAGGCTTTATACTAGTCAGCATCTGTGACAAGGCAATGAGTTCTTATGTTGCTGTAGGTATTTAAGTGCAGATTTGCTCACTGTGAAATCAATAATGGCCAGAAAATATATTTCATATAATCAAACATGTAATTGGTAATTCTCATGGTTCTGTGCTTGTTTAGGACTGGTGGTCTAACAGTGAAAGGCTGATCATTCATCATCAACCTCATCAGCTATCCAATCCCTCACTCTATTTGCTAAACATGGAGGACATCCGTAGTATTTAAGACATCTGTGTTTTAAGAAGGCTTTGGCTTTCTCTCAACATACTTTTTCCATCATACTTGACCATGCAGTAACTCTATAGCAGGAAATCTCATTTTGCAAACATAGAACACAGGGTCACTCTAGACTCAGCCAATGAGGAAACAAAGGTTAAGGAGATACATTTCTATTCAAACCCTTAGCTCCAGAATGAGCAGAGGTAAGACAGAAAGTGCTTGGCTGAATGCATCCATTTAAAATTAATTTTTTTCCAAAGTTCATTCTAGTGCTAACATGTGTCTTTCAAGTAACACTGGAATTTCAATTGTTAGATGGGGAGAGAAAACTTTCAGTGTCCCAGAGAACTACACTGGCACAGTTATGTTAAAACTTGGTATTTTTTTTTTTTTTCACTTAAGTGCTTGAAATTTATGAACCCTCAAGTTGTTCACTATGAAGAGCAAGACATGGCAGACTACTATTATCTTTTATCTTAGATTTTAAGTTCTTTGGAGAGGTGTTGCTTTTTTGTGTATGTCTGGCTGAAACTTTTGCAGAAGAGAGGACTATTCCCTGCCCCGTCCTCATCTGTGACCTCTGGATAAGTCAAAGGAAAACTTTTCAATGGACAATGAATCAGACTCTTCAGTAATATAAAATAGTACTCCTCAGAGAGTAATACCTGAAGTGGTGGTCTCATAGGTTCTACTTGTTTATTGCAAGGATAAAAATGATTGAAAGTGTCTCTCTTGTCAACCTGAATCCTAGAAAGATGGAGCCAACTCAGAAACCAGCTGTTTTGCACACGTATGTAAATTGTTCAAAGTGCTAAGCCATCATTTTCCTTTTTCAAGTAACATGGAAACTCAATTTTTTCAGCAAATGAAATTGCATAATCAAGCCATATTTTTAAAGTGAACTTTTATTAACAGTGTAAGTTAAAAGTATCCCGACTGTACATTTTTTTAATCTGAAATGGAAGGACTTCCTATGCAAGGAAGACTGGGAATTCATTTTGCCAAGTAGTATCTGCAGTGGGGCAGAAAGCAAGACTCTAGTTACACTATCCTCTTGGGCAAGGGAGTAAAACTGACCTAGCTTAATACAGTCTCCCTGTGTATCTCTTTTAGGAAGATAAACTGAGCTGGTACAGAGAAACATTTCCCAATCTCTGTTCATTCTGAGGTGTGTCGGAACTGTGGTTAAACTTGTGTTTCCAGCTTATCAGACAAATGCAACAGATGGCTCATTGTTTCAGCGTGCTCCTTACCAAAGACTCTGTGAACACCATAAATCCAGTTTTATGAACCATGAATCAAAAGAGGCCTCCTGCCAGCAGCCTATTCCTACCCTCCATAATGAAGAAAGCAGCAGGTTGCTTCACGTGACTGAAGGTAGCAACATGTGCTGAAATTGCCAAACCAATTTGAGAAGGCCTATTTTCCTTCAAATCAAATATAAAAGGATATAGGGTTTCTTCCTGAACTACTGAAATTTCTGTTAGTTTTGTTGTTTGCCACTCCCTAGTAATGACTGTATCTGGTTTTCAACTTTGGTAGCACCTAAAGCAGTGCCTGTACCATTCAGCATAATTCCCCATTTAAGAGGCTGGAGCTAACAAGCAACTTGGTATGCCCACACAGCCCAGCGCTGCTCAGCACCAATGCAAGACAGCAGCTCAGATCCCAGGGAAATACACAACCCCTGTGAGTGTGGAGGTGGGCTCAACAGTTCTGATGCACTGCATGTTTTGGTGACAATACCCAGCTCTGCCGCCTCAGAACAGCATCAGCACCAGGACATCTGCACAGCCATACCTTTTATTACAATGTAATAATGGTGTTTGTTAGAATAAATCAACTCATTACTGTGTATTTCCACTCCACCTCCCCCCCAAAAAACAAACAACAAAACAAAATCAGCAACCAAAACCACAAGCCTCCCCCCCTCCAAAAAAAAAATATCCCCAAACCAACCCAAAAAACAAAAAAACAAACCGAACAAAAACAGAAAAAGGAAGCAACAGCTGAGGAGTTTAGAAATTGCAGCCTGGTTTGGGTTGTAAGGGACCTTAAAACCCATCTAGTTCCAACCTGCTGCCATGGGCAGGGACACCTTCCACTAGACCACGCTGCTTCAAGCCCCGTCCAACCTGGTCTTCAGCACTGCCAGGGATGGAGCATTCACAGCTTCCTTGGGCAGCCTGTTCCAGTGCTACACCACCCTCACAGTAAAGAAGAGCCTCGGAGAAGCCTGGGGCGCGTTCATGTGGGAGCTCGGATGTGCGAGCACACAGATGGAGCAGCAGCCGAGGAGGGGGGCAGCTAGCTGCATTTGCAACTCACCAAAAAGCGTGTGCGTTAGCTCTTCTCTCGGATCTCCTAATTCAGCAGAGGTCTGCTGCAGGGTTTTCGGGTAGTTCTCGGCGGTAGCCACGGTGTGGCAGAAGAGATCAAGACTATGATTTTCTGAGGCCAGCAGCGAGGGAAGGGGGAAGAGCTCAGCTCAAGGCTGCCGGTGTGGGACAGACGCCATCTTGTCTGCTGTCTGCGGGCGGACGGTCTGTACGGACTCGTGGAGCGGGGGCGAAATAACGACCTGTAGTGGAGCAAGGGTCGTTAATTACTGACGACCGTTAATTACTACTAAAGGCCCAAAAGTATGCAGGTGAAGGCAGTCTGTTCAGTTAATGGGCAGAGCCAACAGCTAGTATGAGTTTTCGTGCATAGCATGCCCCCGCGTTCGGCTTGTACCGGACAGGCCACCGCGGCCGAGGGTGTGGAAAGCGACGGTGGTTGCTAGCGGAGCAGTCCCGGGCAGGAGACTTGCCTGGGCTACGGTGTGCAGCACAGTTGGCAAAAGAACCAGAACTGAATTTAAAAGTAGAAGACAATAAATAGAGCTGCAGGGAGTTCCTGTTGGCACAAGGAGAAAAATCAAATGGCTTTTCCTCTCTTAGAATCCAGCATTCCTTAAAAGAAACACAGAACTTACCTATATGCACAGCAGAGTAGGAAACTGTACTTGTAGCAAACAGATTTTCAAAAAAACATTATTTCAGAACATCACAATTACTAGTCAGATGCCACTTAATTCAAAGCTTTCTGAAGATCTGAAAATAAAGATTAATGTGTGTCGTTGCTGAAAACTGAGGACAAAGTGGTTTTAAAATCACATTTTCATTTGAAATTTGATTTTCCAGGTGATGCATAACAAGAAATCAAAAGAAACCCTTTTGGGGTAACTAAAATGTTTTCAGTTCTACCCAAACCAAAATGATTTTCCATTTGTTTAGTTTGGCCACTGAATTGAAAAGCTGGTACATCATTATCCACTCTTAACAACAAAAAAAAAAAGGTCAGGAAGGGTTTTAATTAGTTCCACTTCAGTATTTAAGATGGATGCTGAATGGAATTACATGCAGAACGTATATGCCTTGATTGGGAGTTTAAATAAAAAAATGCAATTTTTTTTTTCCATGTTAATTTTGAATAGCTTCAGAATTGACTCAAGTCCTCTTTGGAGTGATCATCGCAAACATAGAAGAGATGATGACAATTCAGTGTCCTTGTAGACAACAGAAATAAACAGAGTTGGGTAATACAAAATAAAAGGCAAATATAGTTGTTGGTGATGTAGTCTGCATAATGAGCTACAGTCTCAGCACATCTGCTGAAGTGTTCACAAATAGAGGACAAAACCAAACCAAAACAATCTCAACCTACATCTGTTAACTAAAGCCATTTTGTCAAAGCACACTTGAAACAAGTTCTCTAAACCAGACTTGTTTAGAGAATGGTGTTGTACATAACCATGGGAACAATTGATGTTGAAATCCAAACCTACCAAAAAAAAAAAAAGGCACAAAACCATCCATATGGATTAGCAAAAGTTTCAGGAAATGTGATATAATTTTTAAGCAAATGTTTTTGATAGAAACTCTTGAAAACTGAAAATTCAAGGAATGCAAATATGACTTCACTTTCTATTTGCCCATTGTTGGAATGTTCAGGAGTTCTTTAATGGCTCTGTGGCTTATACCTTGGTTGGAGAAAACTTCTGCCTTTCTTACAACCGTATGCTACCATTCACTGGCCAAAATGTCTTCCATTTCTCATGGTACAGTCTTACATGACTATGATTTTAGTCCTGAAAGGCAACATGCATATAGCCTGGCATTCATAAATCATGTGGAATGTATTTCCAGCATATAAATGTGGGCATTAGTTTCAATGGGGCTACTTTACTTGCTCAAATTTTTTATTAAGCTGTCCTGATAGGATGACTACCTGTGTAAAACTGTAAGTCCCTCACTTCTACAATCAAGAGCTTTTAATGGGTTACAGATTAAACAGGTTTGCAACTAAACAGGAAAGAAGAACTGTGAGAGAGCTTAAGTATTGGTCAACTGAAGACACTATTGCTGCAAGAAATTACTATAATAAGACTGATCCTCTGGCTAAACTTCAAGAGAGAATTTTGGGTATACATGGAATGAGGAACCAGAATCCATCTGTCAGTGGCCGAAGGAGTCATAAAAGGCCAAATCAAACAAACAAAAAATCCTAGAGTAAGAAAAACCCCCAAAGTTACTCGAATTTACTGAGTTCACAGAAACCTATTCATTCATGTGATCTTTTTACATGGTCCCATTAAATTCCCAATCCTTTGAGACTGGTTTTTCATTGTGCGCTGCAAAGTGAAAAACAGAGAAGCACTTTAAACAGTCATCAGTCTGTACTGAACTTCTGCTTAGTTATTCAGCTATCTCCAAATTTTGATTCTGTAGAATTTGACACATAATCTGTGAACTACTATAAAATATACTGGAGGGAGGGAGTAAAAGGAAATGTTATTCCTACTGCAAAAACCTCAAGGACTTCTGTCATCTCTGCAACTCAGCTGACCTCCAAGCAAAATGTTTCATACAGGCAGTACCAAGTCTTCATCTGGGCCAGTAGGTTTTCAGAAATCTTCTAACACACAGTGTGGGACCTGGTGATTGCACCACACTTGCACTGTTAAATGTAAATTGCAGTACTGAGAGCTTCTAACATAAAAGAGAGCAGCAAACACAGGGGCATTGAGTAGAATTAAGATCCCATTTGTCTTAGAAGTACAAAGGATCTTGAAGTTAGCATCTTTGTTAACTACGTAAACACCACCATGTGTGTGTAAAATAAAAGCTAAAATTCTTGGGGAGATGGGCAAGAACCATAATTTCTTTTCTTACATACAGTACTTGGTGTCAAAGTATATAAAGTGTTTTAGAAAGCCATTAAGCATTCACTAGGCATGGGAAATCTTCCTCAAACAGACTTACTGTTATGAATTACAGCATTTATCAGCCTCCTGATGATACAGTTTACTGTAAGTCTGCTCTTTCAAAGTGAAACCATATGTTGAGTGGGGAAGAGTAGAAGCCTAATGTAAGATAAGATCGTTTATTAAGCTATGGTGATTGATATTTTGTGGGTGAACTTTCTTTTGCAATACTGTTAAGAGTTACATAAATTCTAATTGGTATATGCAAACAAATTTACAGACACTGGGTATAATGTTAGTTAACTGTCAGATGACAGTCCTGGAAGATAGTGGGACCAGTACTACCAGGTACCAAACACCTGCAGCATCAAATCTAGTACAGTTCACATGTTCAGATACATGAATAATGCTAGCTTCTAAGGAGCAAGGAGGAAGACAAGCTGATAGTAAATTTTTTCCACTGCTCTTGGAAATTTTATGTTGCAGAAGAGCTATTGGATCTTGGAACACAAGAGGAAGTCACATTTCCAGTTATTCCCCATGAGTTCCAAAAGCTTGAGTTTAGAATATGTCATCCTGCTGGGTCCTTGAAGCTGTAACTCAGGGTGCATGTTTGGCTTCTGACTGTGTCCGTCAGTTTTCCGTCTTGTCGACTGCCTGTAGTGCTTCCTTGGAGTTGCAGTCTCCTTAGAGCTACTCCTAATAAAGGATATGGAGGCATCTGAGCTACAACTCATGGGAAGAGGTGAGAGTATTTCCAAAGTGAAGCTTTTCAGCTTTTGGCTGAAAGACCAGTTCTGAATATTTAATTAGTTAATTTAAAAGAAAACAAGATTTTCCCCAGAAAGCAAGCTTTTTGTTTCAAAATGTGCATTTAATAAAGATCTAATTTTCCGCCAAAACTGTTTCAGCCAATGCTGGGAATTATATTCCCTGACAAAACTACTTGAAAATGGATTTCATAATGTAAAGCAAAATCCAGACAATTTTTTCCAGATGACTTTAGAGTGATGTTGTTACTACTCCTAAACTAAACATGATAAACCTAGGAAACTAGCAATTAAGGTTAATGAAAATCTAGCACATTAAAGACACAAAAATATATCATTTGAGTATGAAAAATGCTTTGGTCTCTGCCATCTCATGCTTTAACTTGATAGTTATGAAACAAAGTTGTATTTGGTTTGATTCACTCCAGAGAGTCTCAAAGCAGCCAGAGCATACTGAATTATTAAATACTTGGTATTGCCAGAGCAGCACAAGTGTCTAGCCACGCTCAGCTGTACTGCTCATGTGTCAGCTGCCTGCTACCTTTTGGGCTTCTCTGTTCTTCTCTGGGCCTTGCTCTGCACACAACTGTCTCGTGGGCCTTCTGCCACTTTCTTCTACAGTTCCTTCTATGGATACCTCTATATAGATACAGATATACATAAACCAAATGTGTAAACTCACACAGGAAGAGAAGCACACATGAGCTTTCTACTCCATATTCAGCTGGGCATGGCTTAGTCTCATGTCTTCTGCTTCTTTCTTATTGTGTCCTTTTGGGATGTATCTGATGCAGTGAATACTTTGTCAAGAAAATACTTAAAATTAATGATGATTCTGTAATTTCATAATACAAAATATATTTTTCTTAGGAATAGCAAAGCATTAAAAGTTACTTTGCAGAAGTAACTCCATTGATCTCAAAGGGCCATTATGTTCATAGAAAAGGTGCTGTCTTAAAATGGCTCTTACACAGTATTTGAATGGAGTGTAAGGACCACCTTCTCAGTCTCATTCACAGAGTAGGACAAACACCTCCATACAGCAGTTACTCAGCTGAAAGGTAATTTTGACCACCATTTGGTCCAACGTCACTGGAGTTTTTCAAATGGGGCAGTTCTACTGCAGCAGTTTTCATTTACTGTGAAATGCAAAAAACATTGAGTTACAGTGTGGTTTTGGCCTGTCTTTTGACCTCCTCAGATATGTCTCCAGTGATTGAATTTGGCGAGACATAGTAAGTCCTTTCTACCCCACTCACTGTAGTATATTTGTAGTTCCATCAGTTTCATCATTAAAAATGTTCTTTATTTTGTTTTGTTCGAGTGGGATGCAACATTTTAAAACCAAAGTCTTGCAGGCTTGGGTGCAACTAAAAAAAAAAAAAATCTTCCTCTCAGCTATACACAAAGTAGCACTTGGAGGAAATCTGCAATAATGACTGGATGGAGAGGCAGAGCTTTTCACACTTGGACCTTTCCTTAAGACCTAATCCTTCTACAAAAAAAAAACAACACTGGAGCTGAAGAATAATAATTTGCTTTTTCTATTGTAAAAGAAAACAGCTTCTGAAGAGAACATGACAGTATGTACTCAAGTCACTTAATTCTGTACCATTTTTCCTGCAGTGCTTCGCTTCAAACCACTCATGGCCATTGTCTGTTTTATTTAAACACTCATTCCAAGGCAGAAGTTTTAAGTAATTAGAAAATAAACAAGATCTTCTGCATATTCCTTTTCATCTGTAAAAATCTCCCTTCATGATGTCTGTTGTGATGTTTTTATTGCTGTAACACAAGCTACGTATTTAAAAAGGTTTCTGTGCCCAGAGGGAAACTCACAAGATCAGCTGATCAGGGGTGAATCACAGGGTGTTGTAAGAGCACCTAGCAACGGTGCACAACAAGTGGAGATGGGAAACTGATAACCACATGAAGCAGCTTACGAAATTAATTAGAAGCTTATTAAGGCAAATTATGGTTGTCATAAGTGGCCTTATCCAAAGCATCAGTTTATAGTAGTTAGGTATTCAGTATCAGCCAAAAATTTTTTGTTCATGAAAAAAGAACAAAACTTTTACTAAGAAACTAAAGACAGAAAGGATGCATGGATTTTATGGCAGAATTCTTGCTGAAACTGATTTTTAAAAATTTAATTTGTCTTCTGCTCTGCATCTGTGAGAGTATCTGGGGTATTCATGAGGCAGGTGCTCAAACGATGTCACAGTTAATGTTTAGCATAATTTTCTTGTAGGTCAGATCCTTTCACACCCTTTTTAAACAAAAAGTTGGCATTAGACCACACAATATTACAAAAGGAGTCAAGATTATATGCCAGTCACACAATGTCACATTTACATTCTGTAAAAGAAAAAAAAAAAATGGTTTCAGTTTGTAAATTAAGTGTAATAAAATACCATAATCAGAAAATCAACATAGGTCATAGTAGGCCTAGTCCTGTTACACCTGGATTTGTTCGGAAATCTGCAAAGAGCTGCTTGTGCGTCAAACTCTTAACAAATATGAGTGAACATAGAAGGGCTTTGAAATTCCAAATGTGCTTAATCAGTTTCATCTGGAAATACAGCCTATACTATAAATGAGAATGGGCTGGGACTGAAATGTAAACAAATTAATTTTAAAAGTCTCCAGCGGTGCTGCTTGAGTTTCCAACTGTGCATTACAGTAACATTAGAGAAGATCAAGCAAAAGCTACCTTCTTAAACTTCACCTCATGCATGTCTCCCATTAATATAGAATGTGGTTTCTTGGGGGGTTTTTTCTTAAATTATTACCTTTTACATGTTAATAAGTCAAAACACATTCAAGTTCAAAGCAGCCACCAGTTCACCAAGTTAAGGCAAATTCAGCTTTAAGCTAAGAGCAGAATATGTTTTCTTGCTGTCAGTGTTTTGTTCCGCATTATTAGCATAGCTCTTCACTTTGACTAAACCCTTGTTGTTCCCTTAGACAGATATATCACATTCCAGCTTCTAAGCTGAAAAGAAATGGATGGTACCATGGGATGAGACTTGAAAAGAAACAAATTAAAAAGCATTTTCAGTGATTTCAGTGTGGTCTTGCTTGTTTCCAGGAGAGAGAACTGCAACAAATTCCACTCCAGTTGTACACCATCATGATTTTATTGCAGGTATCTTCACCCAGTTCCATTAAATGACATTGTTAACAACTAAACTGATGAAAGTGGGCTTGGACAATGAAAGTCACTAGGGGAGCTTTCAGAATGAGATCAAAACCCAGCACTTGCTAGACCTTTTCAGTCGTACTTTTCTAGCCCCATATTTCTGACTGGTGGCCTAACCAGGAACTCTGTGTGTACTGAACACACCCCTTGCAATGGAAGGTACCCAGAGAACGTGAGATGAGGCCCCTAGATGAGGAAGTCAATGAACCTTTGTTTTAGCTTTTTCCTTATACCTGATGTAATGGAAAGCTTTTACAAAACAATGTTTATGGGATAGAAGTGACAATAAGGAGTTAATGGATTAAACAAAAGGTAGAGATGTCATGTTTGCTAAGAGTTGTGCTTTATGGTAATACTAACCTTATATTTACCATGTAAACCATTACTGTACCAGAAATACAGATCTACCCAATGGGTGAATTATTTAAGGTTATTTCCTTGTCATCAGTGAGCTGAGTATTTCACATTCCCTTTGCAAAATTAACTTTTTGCCAGTTTTAATTCTGAGAACTGCCAAACTTTCATGAAAGGATTAAAAAGACAGATGAAAAGAGGTATTATTTTAATTTCACTAAAAGTTTCTCATACAGAGTTTTTGGACTGCTGATATGAACTGTTTTTAAAAGACTCTTCTGCAGGCCAGCAAACTAAAGAAAAATTAAAGAATTTAAATTAAAGAATTAAAGAAAAAACACCTTTTTGTTCATTATAGCACTAATCAAACTTTTAAGATACAAGGGTTGTATTTAAGTACATTCTACTTGCTTCATTATTTTATAGGGATATTAACATGTTGCTGCATAGTCTAAAAGATTGAAGCAGATATTTTCTAGCTGAAACTTCCTTTTCATTTGTGGTGATGTGAGCATTCAGTTTATCTCTAGCAGACATTCAGAACAGTCATTCTTTGTCCTCCTTTTCAACAGACTTTTGCCTATTAGTATATTATAATTTTATTTCCATGCTTTCTGTTTTCCAGCTTAAGCAAGTCAGTACCTTTGCTTCTTACTTAGAGGTCAGATTTTCTTGTTCTTAATCTCATAATTTCCTCTGAACTCTCTCCGTTTTGTCTGTATCTGTCTTGAAATGTGATGATGACATCTTCCAACTGGGGCTTTCCCAGCACCAAGTGAAGTAATGCATATCTCTGTGTCATCTGTGCAAAACTCTCAGGATGGTATTTTCCAATCTTGCAACAGTACTATATTGCCAGTTCAAATATCTTTATTCTGAAGCACAAAATACAAGTTTCATGCTCTGAAAATGTGCACTGTGCCCATTTCTGCTTTCAGTATGAACCTCCAGAAATTACTGTGTTACAGCTTTGCCTTTGCTACCTCCTTCCCGTAAATTCCAACAACAGGCTAATTTATTACAGACATCAGGAAATGTTTCAATGTTTTTAAAGTAAATGTAATTTGGGAGGCCTGCAGTCAGCTTGGATAAACAGCAATTAAGCAATTAACCTCAGTGCCCTGGAATATTATCCCTGACATGAATGAATACTCAAAATTGAATGGAATATGAAGAATCAATGCCATTATACCATACCTCTGTGTCTGGGATGATGGTACCAAGATGTGCCTTCCTTTTTGTCTGAGAGTTGGCTGAGTCTATAGTGTCCTCATACCTGACCTTAGAAACATGATACTGAGCTGTGCCTCCTTTGCAGTTCATGTTATTTTTCACCTTTTTTCTACATATACAACAAATATAACAAAAAGATGTGCTGTTGAAGCACTGGACAGCCTGTTCTATGGAAATACTCTGTAAAGGCTCATGGGGACTATGTGTGTGGGACTGAATGACTGCCAGGTTGATATTTATAGAAAAAGAAGGAGATGGTATGAATTCTGTCTCCCAGGGCAAAATGTACAGTTTAACTATGTGGGATCTGAAGAAAGTGCCACTTCTTTTTCAGTTGGTTTATGTCTACTCACAGTAACAAGCTCACTCAAAACCAGGACCACCTCTTACAGTGCTGCTGCCAAGACCATTTGTCTCCCAGTCTGTATGTGTGCGTGTGTCTCCGTGTGTGTGTGTGCATGTAAGTGCACGTATGATGTCCAGTGACAAGTCCCAGAACTCCAGAATATCAGGGTTTTTCCTGTTTGCCATCTCTGTCTCTGACTGGCGCATCCAGGCAGTTCTATGCCAGTTTCCAACACAAACACAGTCCTTTAGTTTCTCAGCTTTCACTTTGTGACTATTTAATAGCAGTCAGGAGCCCGTGTGCTTTCATGGGGACCATGCACTTTACCTGTCACAACATGGCCCCCTGATCCTTTCCCCATGAAGTATTTACATGTAGCAGCAATGTGGCTGTCTTCATCTGTGCACGCAGTACTGACATGAGCAAACTCCTGTGTGGCTGCCCAATTGACTGCAGGTTTTGTATCTTCATGAAAATGCTGAGCACTGTCTTAGCTTGTGCCATTTGCTGCAGCATGGGGAATTGCCATGGTTTTTTTCCTATGACCTCTCTATTAGTGGTGCATGCCTTTATTCTTTAACAGTCTCTTCTTGCATTTTGGATCACCTATCACATATATTGTCATAGTTTTAGTAATTCAGCAGGAGCTTTTGTGAGCTGGATGACTGCCACCACTTTACAAAGTCCAGTGGTTTTATCACAAATTAACCATAGAGTTTGTGGTGTCACATTGAGAAATCCTATTTAGTAAAACAGATACAAATGGATAAGGCTTATTAGTTGAACTGTAATCAGGAAATACTAAAACTGAGAAAGCAAATAATGGCCTTTCAAGGGTATAGAAGGCCAGAGATTAACTCTGCATCAGTCCAGACTATAGATGAAGGTTCTTCTTTCCCATTTTCACCTGAGCTGCTGAAAGTGTATTTCCAGTCCTGAACACTTGCTTCTGAGACCCCAGTGCAGTCTACTGAAGCTTTCTGGGTTGAACTGCAAATCACAATCTTCTTACCATTTAGCAGACTGTAGTTTCTGTGGCTTGCATGTCCCCACCTCAGCTGAAATGAGCTGGCTCAGATTTTCCAGTGCACAGTCCAGTTCACATTGCACCAGCTGAGGATGTGCACCTGAACAACAGATTCATGGCTTGTTCTGCAAAAATTCCTGCTGCAGCATTGATGCAGTTGGCATGGCTGACATGCTCTTTGCTTTTGTAGACCAGGCTAGTGCTTTGATCTGTTCATACAGAGGGACACTTGCAAACAGATTTGACATGTATTTCTGAAGCACTCGTGAAACTTGTCATTCCGATGACCTTCCAGGGGTGATTAAAGGAAGTAAAACAGCTGGATGTGTTTGATTATGCTTTGTCTCTTAGGCAACTAAGAGAGGGGTAGGCAGGGAAAGGGAACAAAATGCTGATGAAGTAAAGTAGCTGAGAACAAGTGGATGCTATAAATACCACTCAGTTCAAATAGAATATAAACACCTGCTGTACTTTTCAAAAAGTGTAGTTGTACGATTTTTACTCCCACAGCAAGGAACAGTGTTGCTAGATAGAGAATATTGAATACACACTGATGTTATGTTTCCTTCTCTCTGAATTTTGGCATTACATGCAGAGTTAATACCAGAAATCCCATTGTGGTATACTTCTGAATCCATCACACTTAAGGCTTTAATTTATACGCACTAGGCAGTTTTTCTGCACTGAAAAATGGTAATCAGCAGGGTTGCAGTTGGTCTTCAAAACGCATAACGTGGAAAGACAGTTATGCAGACAGTTAACAACTCACAGCAAAGGAGTAGAGTCTCAGAGACCCTCTTCAACTCCCAAGATCTACTTCACCTTAGCACAAGAGCTTACTTGAAGTGCCCCTAACATCACTAAGACTCTACATCCTTGCCTTTGAAATTAGGAGAGTGTATTAATCCTGATTTTGTAGCTCTTTATCTAATTTTCCCTACTTTTATTTTATGGGTATTCTTACCCATTTTTTTCCCCCACACAGGCTTATCAGTTTGAGCCAGTTATGTTAATCACAAATGCACATTTGATTGTCACAGTTGCATCCAGAGTTCCTTGAGTTTATCTGTCCTGCTTTACAAAAAATAAAACACCTCAAAAGCTTTTGATTTGAGTCATCGTGAAATCATCCAGTTCTTTGGGGGTGTCTGTGCAGTAATTCTAGATCCACAGACTCACAGCTGGCAGTTATGTGCTCCAAAAGCAAGTCAGACTACCTGAAACTAAGCTGATTCCATTGGTGAATTTTTTTTTGATGCTCTGCACAAGTCACAGGGTAGACCCAAACCCAATGGTTAGAAATCTCAGATCCTGATCCCAAGGTTCAGGACCATTTGTAGCTGCCAGAGTCAGTGCTGTGCCAGTGGAACACAGAGCTTTTCAACCTCAACGCCTTGGGAACTGGTATTGCTGGAATTGTGATCAGCAATGATCTGAAAAGCTTCTCTGGCCTGTGGCAGCACAGAGGAAAACACAGCTGAGCCCTAGGCTCCAGAAGCAATGTAGTTTCTCTCCTTCTCTCCAAGGCCCGCAATAATTTTTGAGCTCATTAGTCTTTGCAGTAAATTTGGCTGATGATAGAGATGTCACAGATCTGTTTCCAAAGGTTTCAGTAAAACCCCAACAACAAACTGGCTGACGACAGGGGAGAGCCAGCTCCCAGTTTCCCAGGTGAAGGAATAACTGTCATGTCATGAGCTTGCTGCTTACTAGAAATCAGAGAATCTATCTGGGGGAGAAACTCTTATCATGACCTGTTGTGCAGCAAAATGGTTCAAGGTCTACTTCTGTTTGCCCACCAAAGTCAAGCAACCACGAAGGATGAATCCATAGGAAATCAGGTATAATTAGGTCAACAGATCAAAGGTCAGTGAACACAGCAGAATGAAGCATTATTTAAATACAAAGAGGATGAATTCAATCTCATGTCAAGGAAGTACTGAAAGAACCTAAGCAAATACGTAAACGCGTCATCATCTATCTAAAGTCACGTCAAATAAAAGTTTTGTCAATAGTTACAGGCATGTTACATTGCTTTGAAAAACAGTGTTTTCAAAACAAAAGTGCTGCTTTTATTTTGCCTCCCTCAGTACCTCCCCTTAACAGCTGCCCTCCTGACCTGTGCTTACTGCAGGAAAAGAGGCAGATAAGCATGTCTAGGTCCACCTCAGTGTTCGAAGGACTAACGAATACCAGTGCAGAGGAGACTCCACCCTGCCTTGGGTGTACATGCTGTTTTATTCTTGTGCTATATTTCACAGATGAAGAAATCACTTCACTTCTATGACAAGTGACAAAGCTTGGCTATATTTAAAACTAACAAGTACATTCCCATGACTTATTGGTTTATTGTTTGTTGGTTGGTTTTTTTTTTCAAATACTCCCAAGATCTTTCAGTTAATGCTCTGCTTCATATGTGAACCGTACCATTCCTCCTATGGAAAATTTCACTTTTTAGCTGCTTCTTAGCTGCAGAATTCTGCAAGGTAAGGATAAAAAGTATGACATGACAGCCCCTCCCTTTGGGCATCTGGCAGGGATTCCCGTCCCCGGGCTAATAGCATTTCCCAAGTCTTATATACAGGAGGTACAGGCCTCCATCACCTGGAGGTGCAGCTTTTCACAATTCTTCCTCAAGCCTTCCTTTGTCTCACAGCACAGATAACAGCAGTCAAACACCCACTTTGTCCTCAAAGGTCAGAAGCACAAACAGCTTGCTCCTTCTCACCACCCAAAATGATTTCCTAAAGTAATTTTTGGAGGAGGAGAAAGGCAAGTGAAGATACCAGATATACCTAAGATTCACCACACTGTTGTATGCTGTGGTGGTAGACAATACAGAAACTCAGGGAGCTCCAAAAGAACCATACCATCAAAGCTGTGAGCAAAAGTAGTGTAAAAATGCAGAGCATTGGATGTGATCCAAGCCCTAGGACTGAAAGCCTTCTGCTTGTAGCTAGTTCTTTAAACACCAGAATTAGGACATGTATAATGCTAGTCCCAACTCTAGACAAAAAAAAGGAAAACGTTACTGGAAAATCAGAAAGTTAATTTGCAAAAAGCAGACGTCATTTAAAGACTTGCCTATGCTGAGGAAGAAGAGCAGCAGTCTGCAGGAAAATAAAAGGAAAGAGAAAATTGCACCATCAGAAATATAGGGAAAAATCACAGAGGATTTGTTTCAAAGCCACTGAAATCCGTGTGCAAAATTGCATTATGTTTAAGATATGCAGATCTACTTTCAACAAAATTCAGTTTCTATAGAAACACCACTGTGAAGAGATTTTTATCTATTTAAAAATATGTATTAAAAAATAAGCTGTGCGTAACCTTCTGTTAAAAAAATTGTACCATCACAGTGCTGAAATAACTAAAACAGCTAGACAAGTTGATTCCTTTGAATGCAAAGGGAGTTTTGCCTTAGATTGTGAGAGACAATCGCCTGTCCCTCAGTGCAACTAGGGAAAAAAATCTGAATCTGCTGGGGCAGTGTTTGTGGAACATGGTGCTGATTTTAATGATGGCTTTCTCCATGCACCAGGCATGAGATCATGTACAGGGCTGTATTTACATGGTGATGTAATTTTACAGAGGAAGCTGGAAAAACAAGGAGGGTATACCATATCCAGTATGATTTATGCCAAGCTTTCCACAACTA
Organism: Psittacus erithacus; assembly: GCA_009867235.2. NCBI lineage: Eukaryota > Metazoa > Chordata > Aves > Psittaciformes > Psittacidae > Psittacus > Psittacus erithacus. The sequence continues at coordinate 35,027 of WYDI02150363.1, forward strand.
TGCAGCCTCCCGCGCATGTCATGCATACGTTGGCAGGACGAAAGGAAAAACTGGGACAACCCTGCCCCCAATTTCTAGACACCCTTATGCCTTGTCTGTGAAATCAACTCATAACTCAAAAAGCAAATTCCAATGGGCAGTTTTTAAATCAAAGAGCATATGTGCTTAATTGAATGCTTAAAATTACCTTTTGTTTTAAACAAATGTCCTGCCAACAAAGGAACAAACCAGGGATGTCTAATGGATTTAGCAATATGCCACTATTTATGCTGTGATCACAAAAGACTGGATACTCTAATACAATTATTTTCCAAGAAATGTTCTATGATAATGTGGTTTACAAACTTTTACATCCACTCATCTTTTGAAGTAGAATCTTACTTTTTTCTTCCTTAAAAGGGATGCCATGCTGTGCCATTGAGATGTAAAGACTTGAAAAATAAATTTGTTGGCCTTGTTTACATACAGAATGCTATTAGTCATAAATAAATAAAATAGAATTGTTTGATTTACCAGTGAAATTGTATACACATATTCTGGAAAATCTCATCAAGTTTAGTCTATGGCAGACACAGACCTCTGTATGAATAACATTTAATATAAGATCATAACTGGTCTTCCAGTTCACCTACATTCATTTTGGAGTTGATCGAAATGAAACTCGTACAGCTTCTGAACCTTTGCTGCTTTCATCAAAACTGTTACAAACTGGGAAGCTTAGCGAGTCACTAACTAGAAGCAACAGCAAATCCAGCTATAAACTGTGTGTGCCTTATGTCTACAAATTAAGTGAACTGACAAAACCAGCTTTTATAACAGTATTTTCAGTAACAGTAAACTTGGATATAACAACCAAAATAGTGGCTGAACACGCATCAAAGGAGAGTGTACAGCTGTCACCATTAGAAGAGTGCTCTGAGACACTTTTCTTCCTTCCTCTTGCATGCACCCTGGAGTACATAAAGTTCCTTGCTAATTTATATTGTGGCTTGGTCTTCAAGTGATGCATCATTTTCCTTTGTTGGAGAACTGCCTTAGCTTCAAATAAGCCAGGAGCTGATTTGGAGGAGCCGAAGTCTCACGTGTATTTATAGCGAGGTAGACTCTAAGCAGTAAAGCAAAATATTCTGCAATTAAAAGGCAAGACATCACAGGTGATTTTCAGCTGGTGTCTTAAGACATTCAAATTGAAACACCCCATTATAAAGTCAGCTGTACTCCCAGACTGGTGGTGGGAACATGCATGTATCTTCTTGTCTCACATTTTTTCCTCAGGGCTCTTATCTAACATAACAACTGTACCGATAAGCTCTAGACCTGGTGAAGCATGAATGAAAAATGCTTTATGTGGCAGCTAATAAGTTTGTCTAACTGGTTGATTCTACTACACCACAAATTATCTTCCGTCTTTCACAGTTCTGTTCAAGAGTCAATGTGTATGCACCCCAGTGTTTCCTTCCAGACATTTTCCACTCCCATACATCCTCTGCAACACCTCCAATACAAATAACCACATAATTAACTGGATTAACAGGATTAACATCCAGTGATGGCAGCCCCTATCCTCCAAAATAGTTTTGTTTTCCAACCCACTGTAAGCAGTCCTCTGGACAAGCCCTTTACCTGGCAGGTATCCTCCAAAGCACCAAAATAGGCATTATCATGAGACTACTACTTTGGGTGAAGATGCGTTGATCAAAGCACGGCTTTGGTTTACTTGCAAGGTAAAGGCTGATGTGATGAGTGGGCGTCTTTTGGTTCTTGAGCGGAACAGGACTCTCTCCATTCTTGGATGATGTTCCTCAATAGTGAAAGCAGAGAATTACCGGTTTTCTCCTAGGATCTTGGGAGGCAGTAATTAGGACACAAGTAGGACACGGCAGTTAAGGCCAAAACATTGCAATGTGGCTTTTCTGCATTATCTTGCCTCTTCCCCTCTCTCCCCCACTATGTACAACAGGGCTGGAGTGTGCACAGAGGCAGACATCCCAATGCTCTGCTGCCATGCTCTCAGTAATGCAGTGTGCATTGGGTCAGCTGAGACTAGTAACAAGCAGAGCCATATTTTGTGTGGTGGGATAGATAAAGCATTTTCTGCTTTCTATACCTGAAATGCAGTCAGTTTCATAAGAACAGTGTAGTGTTCTGGACAAATTAAGGAACAAGTCTGAGCAACAAGAAACTTACATGCTCCTATTTTGTAGGCAAAAAGCATAGTGTCTTTAGCCAAGTACTCTATTAAGAATTCATTAAATTCTTCCATGAATGCGGACACAAATGCAGAAAACTCCAAAGCCTTGGAATGAGCACAGGCTGAAGCAGTGCCTCAGACTATGCTCTTCAGAGTGCTCTGCTACCCGTGTGCGTCTTTCAAAGAAAGGCCTTATGTATCTCCTCAGTGTGTTAGCAGTCAACTCCCCTACATGCAACACTACAGGAAATACAGTTCCTTTGCATTTTCTCAGAGAAAAAGGTAGGATTTGAACTTCAGTTTGAGATGCTGGTAAACATGGGTATAAATAATTGGGGGAAGAAAAGATGGAATATTTTCTCTTCATAACTTTGATTATAAACACATAGATTAAATATTAACATAGGAAAAGAGAGACGTTACTAGGTAGGCCCTTAAAAGGCTAAGTGTCCTTAAGCAGCCCAAAAAGCCCATTTTACACAGTATCCACTGAATTGGCAGTCTCTGTAGAACCACCCTGTAGAATCAAAGCCACCAAAGTACTGGGATATTCCTTGTCTTCTCTTTCAAGTAGAACAGCATTCTGCATAAGGAAACAGTTTGCACTTCTGTTTACTGCAGTTCAGCCACAATGAATAAAAAGACTCTCATATTCAAGTAAAGATACTCCAAGAATATCAACTCAGTCCATTTTCTTTTTTTTCATTTTACTCAACAGGCCAGGCTCATCCCAAGTGTTGAAACTGTCTGGAAGTTAATGCTGTCAGTCAAGATCCTCTAGGCCTACTGGGAACTCTGCAGAGAGTGTCAGTAAGAGCTAGAGCTGATGTTTGTTCTCTGAGTAACATGTAGAACTTTTCCAGTTCATTTATAAAATTGGTCAAAAGCAGAATATGTAAGAACTTGGGAAAATGCTTTTGTTTGCCCATTTTCAAAATACTAAATTTAAAAACCAATAATGGTTGAAGTTTTAAAAGCTTTAATTATAAGCTGATAAAAGAGAAATATCAAAGAGATCCCAATTTTTCTTTACCCTTACTCAAAGTCAAAAAAGTTAAAATAAAGATGCTCTGAGCTCTTCATTTAAATACAACGTGCTTTTCTGTTACAGCATTTTCTCTGCTGTTCCTTTGCCTTGAAGCAGCAAGTGCTCTCCCTGCCACTCTAGTCCATGTCAAATGCTTGAATGGGATCCAAGTTATAAAAAAGCTAAAATTATTCAGTGTCTATACGCGCATATGTATTTGTACAGTCCAAACAGCCAACAGTAAATCTGTAAGCAGTGGATTTAATTGAATATATTTTTCAAATCCCATAGTTCAAGTAGGGCAGAGGTCTGTGCTTTTAGATGTATATATGATCAATCACATACATGGCATTTTCCAACCTTAAAAATAACTGTGAATAAGCCCCTGAAAATATGAGGACTGGCAGAAAAAATAATCATAGGATTTTGTAGTAAAAATATAATTTGCAATAAAAATACGGTAATTTTTTTCTGCTACAAACAAGTAACAAAAATACTTCCACATGTAATTTTTCACCATCCTAGATGTGTAACAAATATTTCTGCATAGTAGCCCATCTTTTAAACAAAGTCTAAGTTTCATACTGTGCTGCATTTTAATTAATACCAAAAAGCGCTTATGTCAGTAAGTATTTGCTTACTCCTTCATACATGTTAATCTGGGTTTTAGCAATGTAAACAAATGCTAGAACACTGTTGATTAGATAACAAATGGTTTACACATAAGAATTCTATACAAGAAATTTATCTAAAAATACTAGCCCTGATCCTAGGGAGGGTGGTTGCCTGTTTGTATTGTTCCATTGATTCCAACCAGAATTCACCCAAACAGAGCAAGTCTAGAGCACCCTACTTGCAAAGACCACAGTCAGAGAGACTTATTTTTCAATCACTCTGTTTAGAGAGAAGGATGGGGGAAAACACAAGCTGCAGGCATGTCAGGGAACTGAACAACCCTTCATCAAAGATGGAGACTAGAAAAGTCTTTGGATACTGCCTTATTGCAAAGTTCCCTTTATGCCTTCTACTGCCACAGCCTTCCCACTTGCTCAGGCACATGCTACTCTGATCAAAAGGTGTCAGCACGGGTGCAGCCCGAGAGGCTCAGAGGTATATAGGATCAAGCCACTGACTGGACCAATTCCTGTGAACTTTGGAGTGTGCCCAGGACAAGACTGCAGATGAGTATAGAGCCAGCGACTAGTGAAGAAGATGCTGATTCAACCTGCTTCTTTCCAAGATTGGATTCCTGTGCTCTTATGGAGCCTGAAAGGGACAAAAATCTATTTTTCAATGTGGATTTATTAAAATTGAATGAGCACTTTTCCAGTTTTCCTCTTAATAATATTTAGCCAGTATTCCTTTTGGTGAAACTCAGTCTTCCCTGTTACCACAGAGGTTTGATGTACTGGAGAATTTCCAAAGAACTTGTATAGACAATATTTTTCTTTTTATTTATACTATTTTAAACAGTGTAGGAATGTCTTTGTAGAAAAATCAGTCCTGAGTTTCATCTGCAGTCTTCAAGATGGACCGATGCTGTACCACTTAACAACAACTTTTTCAGGGTTAGCAATAGTATCTCTCCACTGCTTTACTGCTTCACTGTTACTGCTATCAGAACTTATCCAGATCTGCAGAAAGAAACAAAAAGAAAAATAAAATTGAGTTTACCTGATACAACACAGAGGCCCAGAATTTATTGGCTCCAAATAAACACCATGGAAGTGTAGAATGACATACAACATGTAGACTGCGACCAAAGTGTAAGAGCAACAAATACAGTTCTGTTACGACTGACACATTTTGGCTGTCATCTGGGAACACAGAGAGTCTGGGTTTAAATTTAGTCTCTAAAATAGTTTGGAGAACTCACTACATACTAATGTTTCTGTACTTAATAAGATGTTTTAAGTCAAGCATTCCTTGCTCCACTCAAATGCACGTGCTAGGGTGAAGGGCTTATAAGGGCCAGTGATGGCTCTAGGCTTTGAAACTCCAGTTGGCTGCAAGCCATCTGGCATCCTCAGCTAGCTGTCCAGCATTTTCATATGCATTTAAAATTGCACACTCCAACAGACAAGGCCAAACCTGCATTCCACAGAGGTTACTAGCATGCCCATACCACACATAGTCACGCAGTAAGAGTCCATTCCTTCTCAGTATTCAGTTAATGGATAGTGGCCATTAAATGAGGAAATGAGGTACAAGAAGGACATTTTCCTCTGAACATTATCACCAATCCCATTGCCAAAAAAGAATTCTGCTTATGTAAGTAGGTATCGTTATTTACAGGACTCTATTTCCTCAAGTCTTCCAAGAATGAGTCCTTTTAAGACTTCTCAGAAACCTTCACTATGAAGCACATTTACCCTACACTGCTGAGGCATGAAGTCCTCAAGAAGTGAGAATAATGTCTTCCAGAATACCACAGCCATCTCCACAGAGACTTAATATACATTTTGCTCATGATTAAAGACATGCCTGTAAAAGCAGGCTAATCTAAGTATTGTCTGCTTAGAACAGAATCCAATTAAACATCAGCCTCTGAAGAACAAAATTAATAGATCCAGCTATATTCATCTTTTTCCAGCTATCCAGCCAATTGCTCAAAGTACATTTTTCCCTGAGCCATATTTTATGTCTTCATGTGTTATGTGGCAATGTCTGCCTGAATGAGCTGAAACAACCTTTCCAAATAACCTCTGAGGAGCAGAAGTAGCTCATTTCCTCCCCCTAAAAATAAGATCTTTGATTAAATGTAAGTCATCAGATTGAGATGACCTCATGTATCGCTAAGTGACTGCAAAATCATACCTGGTTATTTTTGCTCCAAGGTAGAACAACTAAGATGAACAATTCTAATTTTTTTTTTTTTTTTTCCCTATTCCAACTCAAATTGCACCAACAGGAATCACAAAAAGATGGAACATATGTGACATGAGGCTTCATAAAATGGAAGAACTGCACATAACTTTTGCTGGCACATCACCTTTGTAGCATATCAGCATCTCCTATAACTGCATATCTTCAGCAGGCACAAGAAACATCACCAGAATGGGACAGTACCGCTTTCTGTACCTAAGGATAGCACAGCCCTTCATCTGACAAGGGACATTACAGTTGGTGTCTCAAAATCAATTCTACATTATTCATTTAACCATACATTAAAAATCTGCTACTAAATCTAGCTGAGTCAGAGAAAACACAGAGCATTAAGAAAAGCTATGTCTTGCTATACTAAGAAGAAAAAGAGTCATAGCATATCAGGTTGGAAAGGACCTCAAGGATCATCTGGTCCAGTCTTTCTAGGCAGAGCACAACATTGACTAGATACCCCAGCACCCTGTCCAGCGTTGGGGAATCCAGCAGTTCCCTGAGGAGATTATTCCAGTGGCTCATTGTCTTCATTGTGAAAAATTTTCTTCTTGTGTCCAGTCAGAATCTCCCCAGCAGTAATTTGTGCCCATTACCCCTTGTCTTTTCCATGTGACTCCTTGTAAAAAGGGAGTCTCCATATTCTTTGCAGCCACCATTTAAATACTGGAACACAGTGATAAGGCTCCCCTGAACCTTCTTGTCTCTAGCCTGAATGAACGCAGTTCTTTCCCCATACAGCAAGCTTCCCAGTCCTTTGATCATCCCTGTGGCCTGTCTCTGGACCCTCTCCAGCCTGTCCACATCTTTTTTTGTATAGCGGAGATAAAAACTGAACACAGTATTCCAGGTGTGACCTGACAAGCGCTGAGTAGGGTGGGAGAGAAAGAAGGGGCAAGATGACTGTAAATTAGAACAAGAGGAAGAGGACAGAGAATAAAGACACCAGACTACCAAGTTTAATGGTGGTTAAATAAATATGACCACACAGATGCTTTCAAAAGAGACAATACTGAAGTTACAGCTGTTTAAAAGAGGGGATGAGGGGAGAGAGCACTCAACTAAAACATAGTTTTTTGTGTTTGGTCACCTATGCTATCACTCCATCATATGCATTTGGAATATTGTGCTGATTTCAGCACTGTTCTACCCAGGAAGGCAATCCAATAGTAGCTGTTGATAATTCCTTTCACACACACCTGTTTGTAAGTGTATTGGTATGGTAAGCAAACACACTCCCTTTCTGTACAGTACATTATAGGGTGTGGAACTCCTGCTAGTGCAGTTTGTTTTCTTTAGAAAGCCTAGAGGCAAGGAGAGATTGTATGTCTGTCTGTATGAAGGAATCTTCCACATAGTGTACTCACACAAAAATGACTCAAGGATTTCTTCTTAAAGAAAAATCAAGTGTCAACTCCCATTCTGATGTTAGAGCATGTTTAAGAGCCCAGTACTATTATTTCTTGGGTTACATCCAGGAGAGTTTATTAGCATTTACTATTTTGCTATATGCCACCTTATTTAAAGTATTTTAAAACTCATACCAAGAAACCTGTGGAACTGGATTTTAATTAAAGGATATCATGCCAGTTAGCAGAAACCAACCTGTCCTAGGAAGTGTTTTCTTCTCACTGAGCTTCTGCTGTAGAGCTTGATGAGAAAGCCAATTCCTTGTTCAGCTTGGCTAACTGGAAAAATCATCATTTCTCCCCACTTCACTTGGCCATTAATGGACTTCAGAAGACGAGTCTTCTTCTTACAGATCATCCCTTCTGTAGTAAACATTCCAACTTTCACAAAGAAATCTAGCACAAAAGGGAGGGGAAAAAGGCATAGCACACAATGGGTTACTCACAAACACACCCAAAAAAGAACTGACAAGATCTACATGTATGGTTCAGATTGCAATAAATTCCCAAAAGTCTGGCCAAAAGGACAGTACCATAGCTTTCCTGACTAGTCACACTGAGTATGTTCAATAATATTGAATTGATTAGCACAGTATGCAAACAGCAAGTGCAAGCTAATGCTCTTATATGTCAGGATTAATACTGGGATACAAACCTTCCAAAATACATAAACACATAACTTCAAACCAAACAAAAAGTAATCAACTAAGACATCTGTGGAAACAAGCCTTGGCAATGGAAATCTACTGCACAATATGTTAGTCTGAGGTTTGTAAGGAATGTTATGAATTGCCAACCCATTTGAGCAGCAATTTACCTGTTACAAATGCTTTTAGACAGGAGGCATGAGACAGCTCATGTAACTTACTTGAAGACAGTGGTGTTGATGAAACTGGAAGGTTTTGTGCTTCCAGAATCTGTAACTGTATCCTCCTGTTTACTGCTTGAAAACAAGTTCCTACTTGAAGTTCTGCGCAGCACACCTACAAGCAAAAGAATGTTGCTGTAACATCTGGATTAAGTTGCTTATAAACTCAGGAAACACAGGAATTCTGTCATATGCTGGGCTCTTACAGTTATATCTGGGATTTCCTGGATAGAAATAAAAGTATGTGGTGTATACACAACCTGCAGATGCACAGTAAGTGTATCTTGCACTTGTCATAGCTGTAGTACATGAGCTCCACTGATGGACTGCTTACGTGCAGCACACAGATGACCCTGGTGGGCTGCAGCCAGAGACACTGGATAAACAGTCAGCTGGGAAAGATCCCCCAATGGTAAGTGCAGACACATACAGGGAAAACCAGACATGCCATTGTAGCTCTACTAAAACTGAGTGTGAAGTGAGAGACCCACTATGCTCCACTAGTGCAAAAAACCTCTGGAGTTCTTTTCCCAAACTTCTGAATTTTGCAACACGCAGATATAAACAATGCTTTCTAGAGATATGAGACCCCATCACTTAATGTTATGAATATAAAAGGGTGACTGCATGCTGTGATGTTTCCTATGTTATGGAAGTACTTGGGTTTTACATGCCTAGGTACATATACACCCCCTGCACTCTGACTGTACTGAGAGCTCCAGCTTGAATTTTTGTATTTTATAATTTATGGTATTTTTGCTAGTTGCAAAGGTACATTGAGGCATCCTCATTACTCTCCTGTCAGATACTAATGTACTCTGAGCACTCAAGAACAGCAGGAGAAGGCCAGTGGAGACCAAGGTTTCCTGACAGCCTCCATTTAAAAGGATTTTGCTAGTCCTAGTTCACTTCAAGTTTTAATGGACTGCAGTGAAGAAAATGTACCAAGAGAGCAACAGGTCAGTAATAGTGAAGTCAGCCTCCAGTTCATCAAAGAGACTCAAATTCTCTTTGCAGCTCAGCCACAAAACTTCTGTGTAACCCTGAGAGGAAGCCACTTACTCAGCTGAGCTTTGGCTCTCTATTGGTAAGTAGAGTACTTGCTGCCTGACAGGGTAGTACACGGATGAATTCCAGCAGTGTCTGGAGGGCTCTTAGAAATAATGGTGAAGAAAGCCGACAGAGAGAGAGAAACTGTGAGGTGATACAGGAATTTACACTGGGATGAAGCAGTTTCTAAAACAGCTTCCCCTTTCACTTAAGCTTATGACTTTTGAAGCAATATGGTTATTCTTGTTGGAACTAAAAAATGTCAAGTGTAACTTATGTTAGAAATCGAGTATCATTCATATTACTCAGACACACTTAGATAAAATTTGCTTTTGAATTGCTAATTCAAGTTTAATTTGTTGCAAATACAAATGTCTAGACACAATCTGTTGAAGAAACAAACAAAGTGAGGGTAGGGGGAAAGGAAATCCCACTGTGAAAGCCACCTGCTTCTTATTACACTAATGGAAATGAACTGCCTGAATTATTACTTCACAGCATGGAATCTGAACATTAAATATATAGCTATCTCTGCAGTTTCAAGCCACTGAAGATCTTGGCACTTTTCTTCCGTAACAAAAACAGATTCCATTTGCTCTGAGCTCTTGCTGTGAGTCCTTAGGATCTTCCGATGCTTTTTTGGTCAGAAAAGGCAATTACCTGTTGTACATTGCTGAACATTTCCCCAAAATACTGCTCCCTCAAGCTGCAGGCCATGGTGTGGAAGAGCTTGCTCTAGTCTTTTCCCAGAAACAGCTGCAGTTTATGACCAGAACAGCTACAGTCTGCATGTTTTCCCCATCAAAATGCCTTTCCCCAAGAACAGGGCGGGGAAAAGGAGGGATGAGGGGAAGAAAAAAACTAAAAAAGGATAAAAAGAAAAGGAGACACTCCCTCCCAATTGCATTAACATTAAATTACTGCTAAATTGTTTTACTTTCATTCCCAGCAACTCTTTCTAGTTGACACAACAACGTACTTTTGCTGTACTGGCACTTACAGGTGCCTTAGAAGGAGGAGATATATCCAGCCAATGACTTGATTCTTCCGAGCTGAGCTCCCGCAGTGCCAAGGAGCACTCTCCAATTGTTTTTTTCCTGGGAGTCTGTGTCTGGATTTTAAATACCAATCGGACAGCCTGCAGGCTTTGCAGTTTAATAGCAAATACAAAAGTTTCCATAAATTCCATATCCTAGAAAGAAAAACAGAGGGTAACATCACCACCGTAAAAGTCACACTCAGCTCAAACCCTAAAAACTAAGGCTTCCTGGTCCTATAGCCGCTGCTCCTGGCTACCATTTTAGGTTGCTATGGAAAGTGTGCTTTTGCAGTGGTAAGTCCCCACAGACTCACCAACTCATTGTCACACCCTGGCAGGGACAAAGCTCTCTATTATTTTTCACTACCATAATGAGTTGAGGCCATCTCTTCTGGAGCTTTACAATAGCATATACACATTGTCAGAGCAAATTCCTCTGTGGCCCTTTGCTTCTGTCTCTCCTGCTAATTTTATTTCTTTTACCTCTGACTCACATTACGGCAGTTTTATGTTGCTTTACCTTCCACCCCCTTAATATTCACTTACTGACAGTAGAAGGAGTCTTGTCCCATGCAACCAATTCTTACTACCTTCTGTAGGAAGGAAGTATGAACTTCATCTCCTGCCCCAATGAGAGGCAGTACTACATCTTCCTTCCCTGGGGTGAATGTGCACCTACAGGTATGCCCAGTCTTCCTCCAGTCCCCAGTAACTGAGTTGCCAAGGCCAGCAGCTCATGGTTCAGTCCCCTATGCGCATATCTGTCCTGCTGACTTGGGAGAGAAGGAGGGCAACAGTACAATGTGAGAGAGGATATATAGGAGGAGGAAGTGGAACAAGGCTTTTAATAGGATTTTGAGAAGGGGGGCTGGGAGAGATGGGGAGAAATAACCCAAACTTAGACAACTGCCACAGCAAATACGGCATAGTAGTGAATGTTTGGTCCATTAAAAAAAAAAAAACAACACCAAAAAACCCCACCAAAAACCAAGAAACAAATAAACAAAACATAAACCAAAGACATTTACATTTCACTTTTATTTCTTTGAGGAAAAGATTTCATTGTTTTTTTTCCTGCCTCTACTTACAATACACCCTTCCTTGGCAGAAGATTTGAAATGCACTGGTTTCGGCAGTGTGAGAATTCCCTTGACATAGATACGAGGATGTTCCCCACAGCTAGAAGGCCAGCTTAGGTCTTTGCACTGTAACATTGAAAAAGACAGTCATTTTAGACAATGTAAGACCCTGGCCTTCAGACAACTGAGAGTCCTCTACACTGTTCTAGAACTCTGCTTAATTCCTGTAATACTGACTGTAAATCAGAGCCAATGTAATGATTGCGTCACTTCAGATCTTTTAATAATTAATTTTTTACAACCAGACGGTAAAAAATTGTTCAGTAGATTTTAATGATTTCACTATGTGGTGATTTGACAACAGATAAATCATGAAATCCCTTATGTATTATTTATCACTTGATGTAGTTATGAGGATTTCTGACTACTCAAACTTCCACTACCTAAAAATTATTCATAGTTCCTGGAAAATTATAAAACAGCCAGCAAAACAATATCACATTAGCTAACAAAAAAGCCACAAGAAATTACATGTCCTCAAAGTGTTGTTACAGTTCTGCCCTGAAGGAACTGTTAAAATCTGTTAAATGCTGCCTCCAAAATAGCCCAATTATCTGCCTTCAAATTTCCATAGCAGGACCAGCCTATGACCAGCTCATCTTTCTTACCTATGCTGAACAGTTCCTCACTCCACAATCAGAGCATATGTATAGTAACATACAGAGTTAGATTCAACTTTTTATGCTTTTTACTACTTATTGCAGCACAACAGAGATTGCAATGGGAAGGGTGGGGGGGGAGTGGGTGGGAGAAGAAGAGGAAGATACTTTGAATGAAGCCCAGTATTACAATAGACTTAACTTTCTTTATATTAATACTTAGAAGTAATTTTCTTTTTCTCTTAAAACTATTCCTTAATGTAATAGGGAGGCAAATTTAATGAGAATTATCACTTAGTAAAATAGATATTTAAGTGAATAACAATCAAGTTATTTATATTTGCTTACATGTGAAACTGTGATCCAGATCTGTTCTACAGAAGAAACATAACACAACTTCACATTCAGTCTTCCAAAGTCTCGTTCATCACCTGATAATGTTATAGTATCTATGGAAGAAAGCCAGTTAGTGTTTTTGAAAGTAATTATAAGCAATTATAAGCAGTATTTTAGAAGTTCATTCCAAGAATAAGGGAAATTGTTAGTAGGTAGACTGCCTATCTTTGAAAACTTCTCTCAAAATAAGTGTGAAATACCTTAACACCTACTTTTTAAGGACAACATATCCATGAAGTCCTGTAGCCTGACCTTCTGCACAGCTAAAAGCCTTCATGTTTACCTCAGTTATCAATATTGAATTTTATAACTTGTGTTGTACTTGAAAAACTTTTAGAAGGGGAAAAAAGCATATGCTTGAGACACATTTATAATCTGTCACTTCCCTTAGATCAATCACTTCTACTGTTAAAGTTATAAATTTGCTTGCTTTTTATCTTTCTCAGATTTCAATTCCAGTTTAATAAACATTTTACTATTGTGCTTTTCTCCAAGTCGGAAGAGCCATTTAACATCCAGTGTTTCTCTGGCAAACTGAAACTGGGTCATTGCCCCTCCAGTCTTCTGTTTGAGGAGACTGGGTGAAATTCTGTCTGCCAGCAGGGTCAGTTCCGTGGGGACTTGATTAATTTTTGAGGGTTTATTTTGCAGTATCTCCACTTTAGTATTTTTTCATAAATAAACATACTAGGTTTGCATGCAATATTCTTTCCTAATTCTCAGTGTAATATGGGCATTGGATTCCAGATACTTCCCACAGAAAAACACTGATACATAAAAAAGGACTAGAACTGTGACCAAGGTGCTGCATTTGATCCTAACAGAACATCTGCAGTCTTGTACTTCACTGAGGTAGTACATCCAGGGGTGATTTTTTCAAAAGCATTTGAGACCTCCTCAAAGGCTCATTTGCTCAATCTCCTGATGATAGGAAAGTGCACGTCCAAAACTCTACATTTCGAATCATGAAGTAGTCTCCAAACTGACTTGCTAATCATAGTCACCTAAAAAAAAAACAACCCCCAAAACCAAACCTCAAACAAAATATATACCCAAACCACACACTCCCTCCCATGAACAGCAGAGACAACTTAATGTTTCAAGTGCAAAGGGAACTATTTCATTACAAGGAAAACAAACTAAATATTACCCAGACTCCTGTTACTGCCTTGTGAATCCTTCCTGGAAGAGGTACTGCTGGGTACACTGGATAATGAATCGTATCTCTGGAGGCAAAAATAAAGTCACTTCATTCAGGGCAACAGATGTAAAAAGCCAGAGAGATTCTACCATCAGACAAAACATGATAAAAAGCAAACAACACCCAATTTCAAATAATTGTCTCATTCCCTACTGATCTCTTTATCCAGCAGCATGGAATTACTACTTTAACACAATGACAGGACACATATGGCCAGCTCAAAACCATAACCTCTTGTCTGTCTTGGCGTGCCTAACAGACTGCTCAGGTTTCGCACAGCCCATTGGGCCAAAACACCAGTAGTCAGAGGAGACATCAGGAAACAGCCTCTTGAAGTTGGTCAAGACACTGAACTTTTCCCCCTAGTCTTTCCAGTGCATAGTTCAGTGGCCCTCAGTGTTTACTTTGAAAACACAATGCAACTGGAACAGATACACCAAGTAAGCTGAGTTTTCAGTATAACCTAAGTTACAAGGGGAACTCACCTTCATGAAGCGATGAGGTGGGCTTCTGAGATCAAACATTGAACGACTTACATCAAATGATCCAGGCAAAGCACTGGATCTCAAATCACTAACTAAATGACAAAGAGAACAATACAAATCATGTAAGCAATGTTGCTAGAAAAAAAAATTAAGAAGCTTTTTTAACATTTAAGTAGACCTATGGTAGGATTGAAAACTAGCTAAACAATATCTAAGGAGGGATGTCAGCACCTTTCCCTGCTTCCCCTTTTCAAGAGAGAACCAGCCATTAAAATATCATAATCAATTCCATCTTTGAAGTAGTTTGAACTTACTTGGTCACATTGGTAGCACTTGTGGAATAGGAAGCCTGCCTCAAAGTTATTTCCTCAAGAGAACTTGGGTTTTTTGTAGATGCTTTAGCCAAACAGAAAGCCTTATCTTTAAATATAGTCAGCCAGAACTGGGGCTTAGCCTTGTTTCCTTTTTAAAATTTTTCCACAGTTAACATCCCAGTGCAAAAACTGGGATGTTAACTGCAAATGCTGCCTGCTAAACGTGTCCTCATCTCCCTGGCTTTACTGATCACAGTGTCAAAGCACCCTCATCTGCACTCTTCCTAGATCTCAGACATAGCAAGTTTTAACTCTTAAGATGACAGGTATTTATTATAGCAAAAAAGCCAGATCTTTATTTTATAGAAGGATAGTTTCCTCAGCAGTTGGAGAAGGTTAAACAGAGCCTATCAGTTTTCTTTTGACCTTGAAGTAACACAGAGCTAAAGCACATTGTCTATGCATAATATGTAGCACCAGTACAAAATGAGAGCTGAACTAGTGCCACTGTTTCAGGAATCTTTGCTGACTCCAGTAATGTTCAAGAGGTTTTTAAAGCCTCCCAGCTTCAAAACTGACCCCTACTGAAAGCAGTATGGTTTAACTTCTGGGACTATCTGATGCAATGAATGGTTTTTTCTTGCAATGCTTCGTTACAGTATTTCAGAATTGTTACAATATTTCAGAAGACTTCCATTACAACTCACTGATCATAGCTTAACAGAATTACATCACTTGTTACTGAAAATTTATTTCCTTTTCTACTGCTATCAAAATAAAAAAACAATTATGCTTCTTGTAAGATATGACAATAAAGAACAAATCTTTCTTTTCCCAAGGAAGAAAAACAGAACAAAAGATAAAGATAGTTTTGAGAACTCATAGGGGGAAAAGTAACATAATAATTCAGATAAAATTTAATGAAGGCCTGTAAGGCTGGCACAAGCTCCAAATTCTCTCCTGTGCATGACATAAAAGGGCTGAGTTGTTCATGTAGTATGGTGTAGCAGTACCACTATAATATCATATGAAGCCTAGAAATCTTGCTTGGTATAATGGGGGCAAGTAGTAGAGTCCAGGTCATTAGTTAATTTGAAATTTATTACAGTGATGGAAACTCATTCCATATTCAGTACTCATGATTTTCATAGCTTACTGGGAAACATCCACTTGACCCTACAGGTTACAAGTCACCAAAACGCTTTAAAGACAGTATGATCTGCTGCATCTAGTAAAGCTGCTTAGTGTTTTCAAAGAACATTGTGGAAGGGCTTCACATGAAAATTCAAGAATTTCACTTCATACCTTCCAAATAAACACATTCTGTTCTAAGCCCCCCCACAAGAATAGTATCATAGCACTTGCTGCAACAAAACAGGCTTAAAGTTTTGCTTAAATAGTCTATAGATGCACATGAAGAGAATCATGTAGGTTCTGAAAGAGCTGTCAGAAAAACTCTGGAGGAAGAAGACTTTTTAGAACTGCACTCTAGACACACTTAAGTGACCTTTCTTAAGCTT
Organism: Psittacus erithacus; assembly: GCA_009867235.2. Classification (NCBI taxonomy): domain Eukaryota; kingdom Metazoa; phylum Chordata; class Aves; order Psittaciformes; family Psittacidae; genus Psittacus; species Psittacus erithacus. The sequence goes on from WYDI02150363.1 coordinate 51,142, forward strand.
ACTAAGACAAAACTAGTGAAGCGTTTACTTAGCTTGAAGAAAAACATAAAAGAGATGATGAACTCAAGAAAAATTCAAGACAGTTTATAAAACCCATTTGGCTCCCACCACAGGTGCTTACAAAGCCTAGCGAAACCATATGTGTTAAAGGCAGCTGAAATGCTATGTGTGTTTTGTTCTCTTAAAAAGAAAATAAATGGAGTAGTCTTCTCACGTAGTCTCTATGGTGATTCAGAATTATTTTTAAAACAAGCCACAGAGATATTTTCCCCAGCTGTAAAACAAGCATGCTATACCATTCTAACTAAAACATCTTTTAAAATGCACATTGTTGCCAGCTTCTGATTCAATAGAGGTGTGTACATTTCTTTGACTTTTATGAGTTTTCTGAATGTGTTCACCTTAGCAGTCACTTACAGCAAGCAACACTTAGTAATTTACTTTAATCTAAACAGTATTCATTATAGGATACATATACTAATGAACAGCACAGAAGTAAACTTTTACCTACATAGCTAAACACTTTCTAGCTGAACTTTTACTATCTCACAGCCCTCCCCCATTCTTAAACACTTGCAATCAGAAGTGGGGACATTTCTGCACCTTCAAAAGCAAACTACAGAAAAGCTGGCATATAGTATCACTTCCCATTTTGCACCTGTTCTTATAATCTGCTCCTGGATGTTTTTTGGTGCTTGTTCCTCTCTCCATATATAGGCACTCCTCATGCATTCCTCCACTCAGCATACTGCCTGACTTCCTTTTTCCATCTCCCTCACTCCTATTACTGGTAACTGGAATCTGCAGTACTGCATCCTGTTTGAGATCACAGGTAGCTACACCAGCTTGCCTTGCTAATTTGTCTACCTTTGTGTGATGCATGCAAGCCTTGTTAAGCCCTCAAAAGACAGAAAATAACGGTGCAGCTGCAAATCAAGCAGAACTGGCTCCACAGACTGATTCACCAAACCAGAAGCATCTATAGCATACAGACTAGTTTGAGAACTGCTATAACCAAACACGTCTTCTGTAGACTAATGGCTTTTTAATTTTACCAGTAAACCCTGGGAAAGAGAGACAGAAAAATGAGGGTGCAATCCTTCTCACCTGATCCATATAATTTCCTATTATCTGATTTTGCTTGGAAGCGCCTAATCAGATCTGGTGAAACCCGCTGCTCCAAATAAAACGGATTATACACGTCATAGTGGGGCCACTGGTACACGCCGTGCAGTTCTGCTTTCCGGTCATCAAACGAGGCTCTGGCAGATTCTGCAGTGCACAAGTAAACATCAAATGCAAGAGTTCCAGACATAACACATGCTGCCTGGCTTCAAAAAGCAGGCAGATTGCCTTCAGGGCAAAGGACAAAATATTTCAATATTATCTACTTCAGGAAAAGGAAAAAAAGTAAAAAAAAACCCACATACACATTAGATCAGATTTCCACAGTGTGCCTGCAAACACAGGAATTAAATTGGCCATAAAAAGCTATGCATACCCTGTCTTGGAGTTCCACAATAAATGCCTAACTAGTTAAAATACAGAAGGCTCCAAAACCAGACAGCAAGATAGAAATCAACAGCAAAAGTAGGGCCATGTGTATAGAAAACCTCTGACTTATTTGGCTACCTACTCCCAGTACATTCCTACTCAGCTAATGGACCCCTAAACCTTCAGAAGGGTCTTGTATGGAAAGATGATGCAACTTGTGACTACAGTCTCCCTGTCATTCATTTCCATAGGAAGTCTGTCAGTGGTAAGGTCACTGGTCCAAAATGACTTGAATTGTTGGCTGAGGCACAAGTAGACAGATCTGAGACTGCTTGAATCCCAGCCCTGTACTCGGCCTATTATAGCACAGCTGCCCTATTTTTCTTTCTTTCATTTATAATCATTTTGGAAAAAAAAGGTACACATCTCGGTCAGCAGAATAGTAAAGAACATTGCTATAGTGCTCCATTCTGTCTGTCTGGAGCAAAAATAAGCTGTATATAACAGTAAAGTAGAGAACAGGGATTGGTGACCTGGGCTCTGCAAAGCTCTGGCATTTGCTTCCTTCACTTCATCTTCCTGGACTTCAACCCATCTGTTAAAAAGTTCTTTACCCCATTATAAAGTGCCTTCAATTCTGGAAGTGTGTTGCACCATAAGAGGCAAACTATTATTGCTGTAAAATCCTTTCCACCAATTGTTAGTAAAAGTAAGTAACTAAGAATAACTAAAATAGTGAGATGGAACATGAGAGATGATAAAGCAGTAATTCAAGTATAATGGGCTTGAGTACGATGTGTATCAGAATGAACGCTAGAAGTGGGGCCACAAAGAACTGCTACATAGCAGATGATGGAAAGGCCAGTGTTCCAGATCAGGAGCACACTTCTTCCTGCTAGCTTACTTCTGCGACAGCATGAGACATGCTGCAGTGAGCACTGAAGAGGAAGGCTGCCAGAGCTTAATTGCGTTCAGAAGGGATTCCAAGAACTAACACTGAGCATGTTCAGTTTCACTACAGGAAAATGGTCAGATGTGCACAGAAAATGGAGTGGAACTGAGAGCAGGACTTGGACTTTCACAGGTATTTAACAGTGGTCTAAGAGGCAAATACTCCAAAAACATTTTTTTTTAATATACTTTGGCTAATATGAAAAAGGAATGACAGCACACTTCAATGTATTTAGTAAATCTCCCTAAAAAGTAAACCTTGAATTTTTAAACAGAACTTTAATGAAGCTTAAAAAATAAGTATTTATGTTTGGAAAGAGGAATAGCAGTTGCCTACTTGACATAAGAGCCACTTTTCAAATATTTGTTCAAGAATTTAAAATATTTGCTGAAGACAGACAGTCATGAACAGTCAGGTCATCTTGCTGGAAGATCTACCAGGTTTATACCCTAAGGGCCACTCTGTTCACCAGGTCCTTCAGAAATGATGATAAAGCAGAATTCCCAGTCCTGACAAACTTCTCTGGACACTCTCTTGAGGATAAGGTTGGACAAAGCAAGGCAGAGCCTGAAGTCAGACCCAGTTAGAAAGGGGATTACCAGGACCATGTCCTGCATGTCTGTGCCTTGTCCAAGTATGGCGGTTCTTTTAAGAACCAGCTACTGAAATAGCAGGCAAGTAGGGAGGCTAACAGAGGTCAGGCTTGGAGATGAGGAGGGCCTCACATGTTCTACCTCCAGCTATTAGGTTGCCTGTCCATATCTGGTGAGGCAGACCTCACAAAAAAAAAAACCACTAACCAGATAAGGTACAGAATGGCAAATCTATACTGAAAAGCTCTGCTAAACTGATTAGCCTGGTTCTGGTGCCATTGTTACCAGCAGGGATGGGTGAGGAGGCAGTTTGGCAATAGGCTTGCAGGAGGAGAACAGAAGGAACAGCAAGGACCTAGAGAGAGCAGAGAAGTATGGCAGTAAACCCACACAAACACAAAGCAGTTGGGTAGTACTGCACTGGTTATTATGCAACATGTGGTTGACTTTTTTTCAGTTACTGAGGTTTCCACCTTCAGAAAAGAAATACAATCACATGGGACTGAAGCTTATCCCACCCTTGAAGCAAAGCAACTCTAGAGAAAACAACCATTCAGGTATGCCACTGTGCCAGAATTTTCCCTACCTAATTCTAGGCATCCTCTGGCAGGATCAAGAACCTAGCAATAGCGTATGACCTGAAACTCATGTTACTGGGCCAGGTTCCTATTTTAAAATGCTGCTGTGCCTAAATTGCACGTACATCATTTTGGCAGTCTGAGCATGAGACTAACTGGCAGAGGTTGAAACATAAGATTGTCGTGAAGCAAAGACTTACAGTAGCATGTGCAACCTTATACCACTGAGATCCATGACCCCTGGCCTTCCAAAGAGCAACAAATAGAGCAGGAAATAGTAGGGGCAAAAAAATTCACCATTTAGTAGCATATGCTGTCTATTAGCAAAAATCTGAAAAGGAAGATGTGTTAGTATGTTAAAGCATATCAGTTCATGAAACATGAAAGCCAGACCACCCTTCTTCTTTACTTGAGTCATCTGGATACTAGGGATGCGTTAGGTCTTTTCTTGCTTCCAATAAACTCTCTACTAAAGCTTCTGTTTCCTTTTGAGTATGAGCACTGCTGTGCAATCCTCTCTTTCAGTTTTATTCATGTAACATCAAAGAGATTCACAGTGGGAAGACATCCTTCCCAAAACCTCTCTTGGTGTCCAGAGATAAAAGAAACAGGAGCAGGCTTCTAGAAAAATTCTGCAAACATATGTTTTCAGTAGGGATACTTGACAACTTCTAAGGAGTAGCACAAGCTAAATAACTATTTCAGCAATGCTGTTTATATTTTACCTTGAACCCCTCCATGTGAGATACTAGGAATGTTCTTCGGTTGTACATAGGCCAATTTGAATGGAGGGACCACAAATGGTACCTCCTGACCATCCAGGGGCAGTTTAGAAAGCAGATAATCCTCTGAACAGCCAACTTGACGCTTCACTGACACGGAAGACAATGGAGGCTTCTCTACAATAGCTGGCTTGCTTGCAGCTGCTGCTTCAGATTCCTTCACCATGGGAACTGCTAAAAATAAAACGCAAGAAAAACAGACTGTCCACATGTGTATTAAGTTTTGAGCAATACTATGTACAGGACTCTTATTTCACAGTATCTGTGCTTGATACCTTACAGCTAGTGTTCACTTTAACCAGTATTCAAGACTAGCACCTGGAAATGATACTCGTCCTCATGACACCTGCACTGATCCAAATTCTTTGTTGTCCAAGCTTCTATATTTATAGCTACCTTGCTCTTAAGTGATTTCTCACAAGAGCTACACTTGTATCATAGCAGAGTTCTTCAAACATCCAAGATACCAAAGCAAATCCACAGAGAGTTTAAAAAAAAAAAAAAAAAAAAAAAAAAAAAAAAAAAGAACAAAACCCATTCACTCTTAAGAGTTTGAAAGATACAAGACAATTACAACCTTGGGTAAAAAGCTAGCTTTTTTGGACAACATTCTAGGCAGCAAGGAGCAGACTTCAGACGAGTGTTATTTTTCAGTTTCAATTCCAGTTCATAATGCTAACAAGCATGTGTTCAATCTCCAAATGAGGTAGGGAAAGAATTTTGGATATCATAAAAGAATTCAAGCTTATCAGTTGTAACACAGTCATTTTACTAATGGGAAATCTCATAATTAATGAAGCCAGAGCAGCAAAATCCTTAGTTCATGACATTATGTCAGAACTCACAAGAATTTTTTTCTTTTTCCATGCAGAAACACCATTTACAGCAGTCTTTTATACATTCCGTTGCCATTGTTTTCAGTGTTGCAATTTAGAGGAGATCACAATCAAAGATCCAGTGTAGCTATCAAACCTGAAAAACACAATAAACCAAACCATGGCAGATGGGAATAATTGAAATAAAAATACAATATTATCAGTTATTTAATATGTGACTGCTTATTGGACACAGTCCCAGGGTCGATGAGAAAGTTACTTCAGTCATAAAAGAATCAGAGCCATCAGATTTACTCAGATCTTACCAAGACAAATTATGTTTTATGTAAAAGCACAGGAAAGAGATCATTTTGGCATACAGCATCCAAGTACTTTCAGTGACCCACTCAGACAGGTCTCTGTCTTTTGGGAACACTAAAATTCTTCTCATATTTCTGAGTATCACTGGGCTGTGGAGTTTATTCAGCTTTACAGCTGTTTTGATGTGTCTTGTCAAGTCATTTGCAAGATGTGCTTTTTATTCCATTCCCCTTGTTCATGCTTCTCCTATCCTCTTTCACTCATGTACTATTTGCACATACATCCATATGCATTTACATTTTTCACTCAACGTACTCCATTCTTCACATTTAAAAACACTTGTTATGAATTATGCCAAAATTGCCTTCTTTGAGGAACTACTGCTTTCTCATAATTGTACACACATGAATCTGAAGACTTGGTTTATTATATTGTTGTCTGCTATGCATACAGAAATAGAGAGTGCTGACTTCCAGCATAATAACAGGCATGTAATCTACTAAAGAATGAGAACAAATCTATAACAGCTGGTTAACATTAAAAGAACTTTATGACAATGCTAACTGGCCTCATTTAAATGTCTTTATTCATATCCTTATGTTCTCTTTTCAGAGGGACTCAGACAGCTGCATTGCCTCCTATCCAAAACTTTAGCTGTCTAAGTCTAGCTCTTTTCCATGTACCTAAAGTACACAAGGTTCTTTGTAGAACATACCCAAGACGTGATTCCAACTCCATGGAGGTCAGAAGACACCAAGCAGCGCATGAGTATTAGCTGAAGGGATGGAGAAGACAAGAAGAGAAGGGGTGAAAGCATAGAGAGAAGATGACAATCATACACAAAAGGACACATTTACTTGGTTATCTCAATTGCAAGAAAGTGCTGAAAGCTTCTGTGCTTCAGCACAGGAGTCATTCCCACCTGCAGTTTGAACAGTGCCCTCATTTCGTCTGTGTATTCAAAGACAGCTAGGGAACCACACAAATACTGTGGAAATACCACTAATAACCCCAAATCTTTTCTTTCATTAAAAGCCCCTCAAAATTCTGATGGATGGCAAGTGGAGATATTAAGCTACAGACACTTCATCTAACTTAGAAAGTGCTTTCTTGTGTTAACATTATTCATTTCCATGGGTGGGAAGCAACTGAAAGTTATCAACAGATGTATCAATTTGCAAATACTGACACTATCCTTACTGACCTGCTCTTTCCGCCCTACAATACCTCTGCGCTGCTAGTCATGTTTTACCTTATGGGTTTTGCAAAGTCACTGAGAGCATGTGGCTTCATGAGGAAGTCTTGAATTAACTTGGTATCTTTAAAATATTAATGTGAAATATAATGAAGGTTTATTATTATAACTACAGAACTTCCAGAATTATTCGTAATACTGAGCTATCACAAAGTACTGATTAGAAGGAAATTCTTAAAATGTATTCCCATTAGACCTAAACCTAGGTAAACCATTATTCTATTGCAACAAGGACCTAAGGGAATATTTGGTTTAATACAATTTCTCTGAATAATTTTTGCTGATTTTACCACTAAGTGACATTAATTATTTCCTCTAGTTTTATACTGCTCTTTTTGCTCAGTAGACCAAAATGAACAAAATCCAAGTGAATGTAAAAACCTCAGAAGTAGGCCAAATACAAATAGCACGTTATTCTGGAAAATGGGAATACTACTGAAGAGATTACAGGTTAGTTTCTACCCAGACTCTGAACAGAATCCATCACTCAGTACTTGCTGTGATCTCAAAATTGCCTGTGCATGTAAATACAGTATGAGATTAAAAAAAAAAAAAAATCTTCAAAAAAAAAAAGTCATCAAAAAATCTTCAGAGGCCACGCCACCAACTCCAGAACCTGCTCTGCATCTATACTGAGGCACTAAAAGAGGCAAGTGAATTTCCCATTAAATTCTTCACGTTTCTCAGGATCAAATTTTCACTGCTGCTCTTCTCTCAGAGGCGTGCTTATGATACCTAAGCCAGCTAGAACTGCAAGTTTACTTTAAGGCTCCCTTGCAGTGATTTTCCTTTCCAGCTGTTATCAGTACACAGCTGGTATTAATATGCTTTACTCTTGTTCATCATGTTTAAACTGGGCTGAAACAGCTGCTTCATTTGCTCTAAGCTTTGAAACAATGCTATCTAAGCCTCAGTGGCAGTTTGCACAGGCAAAACAGTCTTTTATCTCAAAATGTCCAGATTGAATTTATTCACCACTGCTGGTGAAAAAACCAAAATGTCAATAATCACCCCACTTTCCAGCTACATAAAGTGGAAAAATTAATTTTTATGCATCAGAGAAGATTCAGTTCATGGTAGTGATTTTTTTTTGTGCCAGAACTATTCAGCTGAAGCCATTAATATAAGCAAATAAACACATGTAAATAGTCTGTCACAACCAGTTGCCTTTCCATCAACAGAGTTGAGTGCCTTACCTAGAAAGAAAGGGCTTTATTGAAAAAAAAAAAAAAAAAAAAAGTGTACAATATTTTAAGCTTGAAAATGTAATGGTTTAAGTGACAAAATTTGTGCTTTTGTTCCTAGACTTCTACCAGACCCCCATTACAAAATAAGACCGAATTTGCCGAGGAATAGATCACCAACATGCAGTGCTCTCTCATTCCACTTTGAGCACTTTGTGAAATCATTACATGGATGGGCTTAATACAGTATCTCTGTACTTCATTAAACTACAAAGATAAATATACATGGGGATTTTTTTGGTTTAGTTCAGAAGAGCTGTCTTGGCAATAAATTAGATGGCTTGGGTCCAGTTCATTTACTTTGTCATATCTTTGTTTCCCAAGTTGCTTAAGGTTAGTTACACAACTTTCACTGCATGCAAGAGTTTCATCTTAACAATGTGGGACAGAGAGAAATTTACCAGGTTCTGTTGCATATTTTATTAACCAAAAATGAAGAAAAATCTTGCAGAAAATCAGACCAGTATTTCATGATCTTGACAGAGGTTGACATTTCTATCAAAGGTTACACTTCTCCCACATGCCAGAAACTTTTGCGGGTGTCAGCTACCCAAAATCATTAGTGTATCATTTAAGAGTTGTTAAAAGGTTGTATTAACATGCATTTTTCTGGAAATCTACCAAATAAACCTGAACTATAGAGACATTTGTTAGGTGCACCACCAAATTCCAAAGAAGTACTGACTTTCTGGCAAGAAGTTAGGACTCCTTGACCCAGTCTCTAAGTTTTCAAGTCAATTTTTGTTAGGTAATATGCATACATCAAAGACATCCTCCATTTTGGAGATACTAGACTGAGAAAGCGATAGGAAGAAAAAGAGAATTATCCCTGATTATTAGACAAAATAAATGAGATCGAGAAATCAAATCATTTGCAGTGGAAGAGGGAACTGAACCCAGATCTTGTCACTCTGTCTCAAACTCTATGGCTTCCTTGGTATTTTTCCACTGATTTCAGTAAGCCTTTTTATTTCTCTCTTCCCAGTATCAAGCCAAAGTAAGATAATCAAATGTAACTCAGCAATAGTCCTTCCACACCAAGGCAGAAGAAGAGCCAAGTTTTTAGAACATCCTAGAAACAACAAAGTTTAAAAACCAACCACACACATACACTGAGCCTAGACAATTACAATCACTACTATTTTAATGGGTTTAGATGGAGAACATAAATTATCTTAATGATTTCCAGATTTCTTAGATAGAAATTTTGAATGAGCTAAAATCAGATAAACGAAGTATCAAAGACTTCAGTTCCAAATGCCTCCAAGATGATTACAAGACAGAGGTGTTTGGAGAAGAAAGTAAATATTTTCAACAACTCGTTTAAATAAAAAGAACATGGTAGAAAACGGATGATCGCAGTATTAAATATGAAAAGCTGAAAGCAGTCTGAAAAAAAAAAAGTTCAGGTCTTTGCTGCCTTATGATAAAAGGCTGTGTTTTGCAACAAGTCTGTAAGCTGTCAATGTATTTTACAGCATCTAGTCACAGCAGTGCTCCATAGGAGTTGATCAGGTAACATGTTTAAAACTATGCAACAGACACAAAGGTGAAATAGCTGATGTCAAACTGGGAAAGTTAGCTAAACCAGAGGTTTCAAATGTGATGAGATTTATTGTCAGCGATAAATGTATGAAACACATTCTCAGATCTGCATTCCAGAAACACATCACAGAAAAATTTCTAGTAGCAGGAAGTCATTGCAAAGCAAGAGGTGTAAAAGTTGTTATTCAGCATTTGGGATAGATCCTCTAATGACATAAGTGTCTATGGCTCCAGCCCCAGCAGAGCCACAATACATTGCAACATCCCAGGATCTTGCCCTCTGAAGAAAGTGAGCTCAAGCTTGCCAGTTCACACCTCAGCCAAACAGCACATTTATGCTGCCTCTGTGCCTTTCTGCCTTTCACATCCAGGAGACACAGTCAATCCCACCCATATAAATCCTTCAAATTGCATAACAGTACTCCTGCAGGTCTCAGAAGATTAACAGGAACCTAGCACAGCAAAAGGTGCTCCTGCTGCAGGTCAGATGGATCCTCTTTTGACAGTGCAGATGCTGCAAAAGCTTTAACTCCCATGGCCAGCTGTTTTGAGTTTTGTTTCTGGGCGAGAGCGTCTGGGAGGTGCTCACCAGTCTGAGCACAGCTCCTTGTCTGAAGAGGGGCGCCTGTGACCACTGCATCTCAAAACCAGTACATGAGTAAACAGCTTCAAGGGTTTTGAGAATTTTGCCTCCAAGTACTTTGCTACTGTATCAGCAAGGACAGCACATGCACCCAACTACACACATCATGTCATGCATAGGCATACGTTTGCCAAAGGCACAGAATCATAAAATCATAGAATGGTTTGTGTTAGAAAGGACCTTAAGATCATCTAGTTCCAACCCCTTTGCCATGGGCAAGGACACCTTCTAGTAGACCAGGTTGCTCAAGGCTTTGTCCAACCTGGCCTTGAACGCTGCCAGGGATGGAACATTCACAACTCCCTTAGGCAGCCTATTCCAGTGCCTCACCACTTTCATGGAAAAATTTCTTCCTTATATCCAACCTAAATATCCCCTGTTTAAATTTAAACCCATTGCCCCTTGTCCTACCACTACAGTCTCTGATGAACAGTCCCTCTTTGGCATCCTTGTAGGCCCCCTTCAAATATTGGAGGGCTGCTATGAAGTCTCCACAGCCTTCTCTTCTTCAGGCTGAACAGCCCCAATTTTCTCAGCCTGTCTTTGTATGGGAATAAACCCCATGGTTTAAAAAAAGCCCTATTTTGAGGGGGACTGCAAGCAGGTCTGACTTGCATCATCCACACAGGGAAGACAGGCACTTCAAGTGGGTCTGAGTATGTGAAAAGAGAGGACACAAGCTTTTGTTGCTATTCATTATAAACCTAGACAGTAGTAGAAAAGAAAAAAGAAACAAAAAATGTTGTATCAACACATGCCTACCAGGTGCGTGATAAAAGGTTCCTGTCTATGCCTGTTCCAGAAGAACCTCACAATAGTGATATCTGCAGTAACTTGTGGGGGTGTGTGTGTACATATACCTTCCTTCCCTGCTTGTAACTCAGGGAAAAGATAAAAGCTCTGGAATTTGAGTACAGAGATTATTCCGGTTCTGCCTTCTAAGGAAATGAAGGAAAATGTGAGCCTTTCGTTCCTTTTTGTGCCTGGAAAGTGAAAGGGATTTCACCATGACAGTAGTGGATTGCAAAGAAGTTGATGAAATAACACAACAGAAAAAAAAGACAAGTTATGAGAAGGCTTTTGAAGGACAAAACCAGAAAGACATTCTTGTGAGAGGCACCTTACAGTTTCACAGAAACATAATGAAATGATGCAAAGCTCTCCCAGTGCAGCAAATAAATGCAGAAAAAAAAATAATTACATATTTAAAACTGAAAGAAAGAGACTATGCATCATTAACCTAGTTCAGATGATGGGTATTTTATGATGGGCCATTGCACAGCTTTTCTGGTGCAAACAGCCTAGTGGCGTTGTTTAAGTAGTTAAACAATTAAATCTAGTAACAGAAATAGATGGCAAAAAGTTGCTGGGAAAAGTGTCATGCTCCATGATGCAAACAAACCACTAACTGCCTAGGCAAAGGAGGCACCTTCCTGCAGTGGTAAATGATGGCACAACAGCCCACCCGGGAAAGCTTTACCAATTCCTCTCATTGATCCCAGAAACAGAAAACTGAACTGAATGGACAACTGGTCCAAACCAACATGGTTCTGTCCTGCAAACTCCTCTCATTCACTTACAGTTTGCTAAAGCAGAATCCTCCTTTTGAAGAGCATTATTGTGTCTTTGTCCCATCTTCCTCAGATACTGACATCACTGGATTTCAACCAGTTACTCCTGCATTACACTGAGCAACATAAGCAGGAAAACTCTTAGGGTTTATGTCAGAAAATATTCCAATGGCTAATTACCTTCACTGTTAATATTTTAACTCTATTTGTAGTTGTTTGGGATTTTTTTCCCAGTTTTTATGCCCCTTTCCTATATTAAGAGTGTTAATTACCAGTAGTATCTCCTTTCTTCATTAAGATCTTGAAAGATTAGGATCTAACCTTCTCTTATATTTCTCTTCAGTAAGTGAAGTAGACCAAAGCTTCTCTGCCCAGACAAAGATGATCTTGTGCAGGCCCTGAGCTGAACTCTACAGAAAAAGCACTTGTGCAATCTAGCTGTGGTTTTCCTCAGCTCAGCAGCTGTTTCTTCCCAGGGCTCCAGGCTAGAGGTGGCCAAATGGCCTTTAGCACATCTGCAGATGCAACCCTGGCACAGACCACGAAACAGAGTATATCATGAACAACTAACTGCTTTTGCCTACTTCTCTGAAGAAAAATAAAGCTGAGCAGGTGTGTGTGCTTGAGCTATTGTGCTACAGGAACAACTGCCTCTGCTTTCCAGGCACCCCTTGGAGAAGGGGAACAAGCCCTGGCACAAGTACACAGTCCAAAGCCATCCTTCTGACACAGTCCCCAGGGACACCCTGACTCTGGCCTAGCATTACAGCCTTGCACCTGCAGCCCTTAAATGCAGACTTAATCCAACCCTGCCCCAGTATGCAGAAGATTAATAACATCATTTACAAGGGCCAAAAGAACACTTTTCATAAATCTGAGCCAATTTTCTCATGCAAGATTTATATTCGAATTAAGAAGGGAACATTATAAATCTATCCCATGATAAAGCTTAAAACTTGGGATTTTAATATGCTGAATCCCCTATGCTCTGGGCTTGAAAAGTTGATAGTGTTTCTTCCTAATGCTGCATTAGGCAAGTAACCAATTCATCCAATTACTGAACTGACAACACTGTTCCTGTGAGCTGTAGATAAATTCGCTGACTTGGACAAGGATGTACAATATGTATTGAGGCAGTAAACACAAATGAATAAATCCATTATGTTGGACTACAGATCATTTTGGACTCAGATGGAAAACAGCAAAGCAAAAGTTGAAGTCAGGACACCAGAAAAGAAAATTTAAGAGACTGAAATCTCTGTAAAAAGAGCTTGGCTTTTTATGAGAACATGGAAAGAATTCAACATAAGATAAGTCCTTTGCTGTAAGCAGATTAGGAAAAAATCATGACTATCACTGATGGTTACTTAACTTAAGACTTTCTTTATGTATTCTGTGTCAGGTTTTAATCCAATTTTCTCTCCTTCAGCAGTTATGCCAGGAAGCCACAACAATAGAACTGTCAGCAGTCCCTCTAAAGCCCCGATACTAAAGAGAACTGTTAACATCTGGATGCATTTTTCAGCAGGACAGCCAAAAGAAGGTATTTTAGGCAAGAGCATCTGCCTGTGCAGTGGAGTTCCCTAACATGGCTAAATGTGTCTAGCTTTGAAAAGATGGCCCTCGGAAATCAACTCAATGAAACACTTAAAGAAAGCATTGAATGGCATCCAGGCCTCCTCAACCTCTGCCATGACCACGGAGCCACACAAAAATCACATGAATACACATGTAATATCCAGACAGCTAACCAAAAATAGCTCCTCCTGTATATATGAAGAAAAGAAGAAAACCCAAACGTTTTGCATGGGAAAACAGTTCCATTAGCATTAAAACATTTCTAAGGGAACCCTGTTGACCTACAAGAGTCAAAATGGAATATTTCTTTTTATATATATACATGTATATATACACACACACATGCACACACACATCTACTGCTTTGGTTTTGGTGAAGCAGTTTTTTATTAGTTATTTTACATTAATTATTTAATAGTTATTTTACAGATAATTATTATCGTGTTTCATGATGAAACCAAGATTTTTTAAGTTATGGAGTTTCCGCAGGTTGAGAATTCCCTGTTCAGCAGTTCTGCTCTGCACAGTCACTATAACTAGTTACAGCACTGTGGTGAGAGGAAGGAAATAAGCAAGTGGTATAAATGAAGGCTATAAGACTATGGCTGAGATTGAGAAAGGAAACAGATGACTGCAGGACATCTCGTATATGAAGTAGATTAAATAGATTAAACAAATTACTTGAGAATAGGAAATGGGAACTGATCTAAATTAATTCAAATCCAAAGTAGACTGAGTGTATGGCTCTGCACAGCATGTGCACTGAGCTCAGGAAGCTACCCAAACATACTTTAAAAGTCCAGGAGGATCCCATCTTTATAAGGTGTAACAATGCATTTTTTGCTTTAAATCCACCGAGACCAGGGGCCTACAACCACTTTTAACAGCCCCAGCAGTGCCTCTCAGAGAGCTTACCCAGTTGCCCAGGCAGAGGAGTGGAAACTGTGCCCTGCTGAAAAGAGGTATTTTTGAAGAATTCTGCATCAACATTTGGAGAAACCAGCAGAAGTCAAAGCTGTCTCAATTGGGTGGGAGCATCGAACATCCGATTTATTATTGGCCAACTGCTGCCACAACTATGGGGCATGGTGATGAGGCTCCACTCCCTTCTGCCAAGACAAAGGTCCTGAGAGCAGAAGTTGACAGCATGAATTTACCATTCCCTTTTTCCCCTCAGGACAGATTTGCCTAACAACAAAGCAAACAATAGCTACACCATGAATGTATGGGGGTTTTATCCTGTTAAGTTTAAATCAACACTCTTCACACAAGATTTTCGACCCAAGATTTCACACATTGGTGAAACTAAATCTGGAAGTATACATACCACTGAACTGAGCAAAAGCCAGGATGATTCATGAAGATATTCTGTGTTAAATCAAGGTTTCATGAAGGAAACTTTTTAGCGACTCCGGTCAGTGCTGAGCAAACAGAGAACCTGAATGGGAGACTGACAGTGAGTTTCCAGTCTAGAGGTTGACAATCCAATTTTGCAAAAGTAAATTGGGGGGGTGTGAAGGGAGAAACCCCACGCCAAAAACCCAGCACAAAACTAAAATGTTTTGAATTTACTCTACTATGAAATGAAACCAATCTTGAGATTGTTTTGTTGCCACCTAGAAGATCCGTTCTAAATGTTTCATGACTCTCTTGGAAATGGGACACACAACTGGCTTTTTGTACCAGTTCACTGCTACCCACAGCTGCACTGCTAGCTCAAGTTACTTTTAAATCTCATTCTCTGACTAACCCTCCTCTGTCTATGGCAGGTACTTTCCTCATTGGAAGATACACAAACACAGTGGGCTGGGTGCCTTAATTTTGTAAAGAGAACCCACCCTTAGCCCCCCTTTATCTGCCCCTCCAGCCCCTGCCAAGCTCTGGCCACATGAACCACTTGATGCTGTGCAGGCTGGCCCAGCTGCAACAAGGAGAGTGGACAGGGCCACGTCCAGCCCCCTCAGACTGGAGGCATGAGGGCTCTGTGGGAGAGAGGGGTTTCATTTCTCAGGTGTAAGTGACCCTTCTGCAACTCCGGTGATAAGGCTGTCCCACAAAAGCCAAGCCGTCTTCTAGCTCTCCATGCTCCACGCAAAGACAAGGTGCTACACATGTGCATTGACATAACACAGGTGCGCTCTGTCGATGAGGCTGGAGGGGCCCAGGGGAGCTGGGCAGGGAGCCAGGCATCCCTCTGCCCAGGCTGGAGCACACTGAGCAAGTGTCCAGGTTCAAGGCTCCAAAGCACAGGTGTGAAATTAATTTAAATGTTGAATAGGTTTTGAGGCCACTGGATCATAGTCCTTCTATATATCTTTTCTGGACTTGAAAGCTGGTTTAATTGCCAAAGCAGCATCTCCAGAACTGGCTCTTTAGGCCAGACCCAAAGTTCTTTACAGTGACCACAAGAGCCCCCCCTGTCTGGGGCTTACTTATCTGTTCTCTCCAGTTTAAGTGTGGATATTAGACCACTGAGAAACAGCTTCAGAACAAAATCACCAGTGCACAATTTAAAGGAAAGATACAGGCATGTATACAGGCATTTACAGGCATGAGATAGCTGACATAATTTTTATTTTGGCACTGAGTTAATGTAAACTTCAGCTGTGACAACAGACAAACAAACACTCGTACTAAGGTTAAGAGAAGTGTCTTCACCAATCCTGCATAGTTTGATGTATTAACATGAGCAAGAAATATGATGCAACAGAGATGAGCACAAACCAAATCCAGGATTTGAACCTCTTCCCACATAAGGCTTCTCAGTTTAGGTCTGAAGATTCATCTCAGCCACAAAAAGCTATCAACATAATTTTTCTCTGCATAAGCAATCTTTTTGATGGAGCCTGAATAGCATTACTAACCAGTATGACAACACGTCTTAACCCAGACTCAGCCTGTCCTACTTAAAGTCAAAGCCCCATTTGCCTTTCCCCTTCAAGGGACAATATCCTAGGTTCTCTGCTGACAGAGCTTGGCTGTTGTCTTACTTAGCTTAGAAAGAGAATCTTTAGCAGACTTAAGCGGGAGACAGAAATTCAGAGCAAAGTTATTATTTTATAAAATGAAACAAGAGTCCAAAAAGGAGAGCAATAGGTCAGTATATGCATCACACAAAATTCACCAAGTGAAATAAGTAACATTTTAATCAAGCAAACCAGTTCAATAAACATTTCCACCGAAGGCAAAAGGGCATAAGCCAAAGCGGATAGGATTCACAGGAACACAGTAGGCCTAAGCTAGCCAAATCCTGGCTTCCTAGCAGAGGCTGCCCACCACACATAGCAGCTGCATCCTCCTGTCCTGAACTTCCCCAAAGGGCTGGCTGCTACCAAGAGGGGCAGTTCCTGTTGGATGTAGTAGACATGCAGCTGCATGATCAGTTGGCCCAGCTCATCGATTAGACCCATAACTAAACCACCAAAATAAATGAACTTTTTTTTTTTTTAAAGTACTTTTCCAACTGCCCCTGTGGTTGACTGCACAAAGTGGGGTCAGTGTGCTGTGGGGAAGTCAGGGGAAGCAGAGCTGGACTGCCTTTTTCACAGCCAACCCACAGCCCTGGGGAGTGCATTTAGAGTAATGTACATCTGAAACTAAAACACCTACGAGTATGACGAACAGAGGCTGAGTGAAAAGCAAACCAGTTGATATGAAACAGAACACAAGTGACAGGACAAACAAGTAAAATGATTGAGTCTAATGGTTAGGACAAAGAAAAAGAGACCAGAGTCTGAGATATTTCTTCAACACTGTAAATTAATAGCCTATAGACACATAACTGACTGAGCAATCCTGCCCACATTCACTCTTTCTATAACATAAGGAAATTAAATCACCAGGGGATCCATCACCTAAATTAAGTGCAGGAAAAGGCCGTGGATTTGATGGAACTTCTGTGGAGTCCAACATGCCCTTTGGGTGCAGTGCTCTTAGTAGGTGTGATTTTTATAGGTATTTGCAAGAATCAAGGGACACTTTAATAATAAATATATTTTTCTTGAAATCCAATATTGCTTGACCACAGGTAGTCTGCAAATATACTTTTAATATTTAATTTACAGCTGGAAAAAAAGACCAGAAATCAAACTTCTCCACTCCTGGATTTGTGCCCTAGCCACTGAATTGTAGGACCACAGCTCACCTAATGAATATTTCTGTATTGAAAGCAAGGTGAAAAAGTTTCATAAATAAGGAGCCAGAGACCACCAGCCCAGAACACCACAAAGGTTTATGCCTCTAACACTCTCTTGAGAAATAAAAGATGCAAATTCAGAACTTGGCTCTTCATATCTGGGTAACACCTCTAGACAAATCCTAAAAAGAGTAAGAAAGGGGTAAGGGGGGAACATGTCAATATTGTCCCCTGCATGTCTTTTAAGTGGTGCTGATCATCTATATGTAACCTGAAGACACCTGGGCTCTTCAGGAGCAACTTGTCAAGGAACAACTCAGTTCTGGATCCCTGGACAGCTTGGGCAGCTAACTAATCAACACTGTCAAAACTAAAGGTACATCAAGCAGCAGATCTCAATGCATTTAGTAAGTATTGCTGGAAAAAAACTGAGCTTGCACAGATCAGAAACTTAGGGTTAGGACTGCAAGGATACAGCTCGGAGGTGAGAGTGCCTGCAGGATCATCCCAAGCACTTCACAGCTGTGGCCCAGCATACATCCCTCGAGATCTAGTTCTCTTCCTGCACAGTTAAAGTGGCACTGACTGGAAGTGTACCTTATAGGAATGGCCACATCAACCTTTCTGTTCTTATCTAGTGAAATGCATCACATGAGACATTGGGCATGTTTTCACATTGAAGGAAAGTTACCAGACCAGCTTAATTTAAGATGATATTTATTTCAGAATGCTGTTTAATAACCAGAGTGATCTGAACCAGCCAGGAATCCAGCTGTATGGCATGCATTAAAAAAGAATATACAGTGGCTTTTGAACAGGACAGTTTGAAACTGCTTACAAGCTGACTGCTGCTTTAACAGTGCTCTTGGATACAGCAGATTTTAACTTCACTAAATATAATGTATTTAATGATGCTAATTTCATCCAGTACAGAAGGGAAACTCTGTCTGGCTATATTTGCAACTTCCTTCTGAGTTTTGGTAAACCACACCTCTAATTATCTGAAGTGTACATAGGGAAGGAAATAACCTAATTAGTTGTTTCTTGTCTATGAAAATGCTTAGCTGTTAATTCACACAGAATAGCAGGATTTTAAAAGGACATTTTCTTATAGCAATACCAGTTTAAAACTGTTTTAAGTACAATTTAATCTCAGACCTAATTCCTATGAAGATTTAATTCCGTAGTAGTTCAATATAGTGACTATTTTTCTACCTCCCTCCATTTCTCAAGGTCTGTCACTTGATAGAAACTACAGTCCTCAGACAAATCTTGGAAGCACACTGTAAAATTAACACTCATACAGCCATAAGCAAACAAACCGCAGGCACTGAAAAACTCCACTCCAAAACTCTGATACTGTATCCTGGTGGCAAGGCACTATAGATGTGCACATCACCTGTAACACAAACTGCCTATAACAAACACTGCCTTTTGCAACTCATGTTCTGCAAGTTGAATTGTCTGTCCAGTTTTAGCCTACTTAGAAAAGCCACACAGATCAACATGCTGACATCCTTAAAGAATTCTGCCTTATAAACACACTGTCCCATTCAATATACCTATCAGTATGCACTGGGGGAAATACATCAGGGTTTGTAAAAAGGATCATTCACTTTTGTTTTTCAGGAGCCTTCTTTAGTTCCTCAAGAACACAGTGAGAAAGTAATAATTTACAAACCGCAGTAGTATCATTGTATGCTCATGTGTATACTCATGTTTAAATACTCTAAGTATCGATACACAAGGCAGTTATGATATGTTCAATCACGTCGGTGATACATATGGAAGAGTAACTTTAGCAAGACAGCCCAAGACAGCCTTCCCGGCTGCAGCGCTCCCATTTACTCTCGCAGACGTCCCACACTGCTATATCGGGGTGTGCCACGAGTTACAGAGCCTGGTGGAGATCGGCTATGGTTGTGCTGGAAATATAAAGCCCAACTTTACATTTCCATTGAGGAATAGGTAGGGAAAGCAAGCCGCTTCCTCTATCACCTGCCGTGGTGGTCCGAGGAGGCCCGGACGCAGGGGACACCTCAGGGCGGTTAGCCTGGCTCCGGGCTCTGCCGGCAGCCACCATCGCGGGGCTTCGGGCTTCCCATGGCCGCCGGCGCAGCTCTCCGGCTGGCCCAGACCGGTGCTCGGCCTCACCGGTAGTCCCTGCCTGCACCTGCCGCCCCGCCGCTGCCTGCGCCGCTCTCCACCGCCCCCTTCCCTTCAAACAGCCGACGGCGGGCAGCGCGCCCGCGGGGCCCGGACGGGGGTTCCTGCCCTCGCTCCCCGCTCCCACCCGGCCCAGCTCCCCGGGCCCGGTACCTGCTGGGAGGGCGCTCAGCCTCTCCTGCGCCCGGTGGTGGCTGCTGCCAGCCGCCTCCTGCCTGCCGCTCCTGCGGTGCCGTGCGGCGCGGCACTGCCCTGCCCCGAAGCTGCGCCCTGCCCCGCGGCTCCTGCCCTGCCACTCGCCGCCTCTCCCTCCCAGGCTTCTCCTCCCGCCCGGCGGCTGCCGGCCTCCGCCTGCCCCTCGCAGCCGGGCACTGCCGGGCTCTTTGCCCGCATAGCCCCTTAGGTGCGGCCCGCAGCGTTTACTCACCCATCCCTATCCCGAGGGACAACTTCCCCGTCGACTTGGGACTCACCCGCCTCACCGCAGCTACGCACGGAGGCAGATTTATTTCCACATAGCTGCCAGTAACTTTTCCTTGTCCCTTGCTAGACTGTTACAGCGGCAAAGCCAGTGCCAGCGCTGCCCCTTACTTTGCTAGGAGCAGCACCAGGCCTATATTTTAGAGAGAAAAAGTGCATTTTTAATTTTTTACAATGTTCTTAGTAAATGGAATGTTCAGCTGGAATATGGATCCCTGTCAAGTTAGGTTTTACATAGACAAGTGAGAGAAAGCCCCTGCTACAGAGTGCATAATCTGTAGGGGTAATTTATGGATCACATGTGGTGGATTGGTTCAGAAACTTCATCAGGAAATTCTGGTTCAGAAATCTCCTTGCAGGAAGCAAAGTTTTGTGAGACTCAAGGTGGTCTCCTGTCCCTTTCCCATCCCCTCCTTGATTCCGGTTTCTGATAAAGAACTAGAAGTGTTAAAAGTACCCCAGGAGGCAAATATGAGTGAGATATTGGTGGATTCCCCATGTAACACAGCTACTTTGAGCTCCAGAGCCACTGTAAGGGGAGATGCTTTGCCAAAAGCACCAACTCGTAATAGCTGAGATAACAAAGCATCTCTGTTCATCTCTGCACAGTCAGTCACACAGTGCTGGGGTATCACATAGCAAAGTGGCTCTGATTCCTGCTAACGGAGCTCATGAGATTATGTGTGGTCACTATTCTACAGAAATACCAGTAACCTGGTATGCTTCCAAAATTATCCGAGTCCTCCTGATGTGCACATTAAGCACGCATTTCAGGGCATCTTACTGAATTAATTTCCATGATTGAACATCTTTATCTTCACTGTTCACAGAAGCGCGTTGTTTAACGGCCGATAAGGTTCCTGTATGCAGCTTGCTGCTATCAGGTTACATCGGCATTTTCACGCTCAAGGGTTTTTCGGGCTCTTCAGTGACTTCCAGTCCTGCCTGAGCTGCTCTCCACGTGCTGGAGCCAGCAGTGGGGTAGCAGCTAGCCTTTGGGACTGGAGGTTGCCTCTCCGATGAAGGAAAGGACATTAAAAATAGTATTTTTAATAAGGCAGTTAAAGGAAAAAGCAGTTTGTAAGGCTAACTTCCTTCTTTCTCAAGGCAAGACTGCCCTTTGTAATTTGAGGGGGACTTTTCTCACATCACTGAGACTCTTAATGGTTTGGGACACACCTTCAGTTCTGCTTTCAGCCACTTGAAAACTGGGGAGTTCATTTCAGTAAGTGCAAAATACAGCTGTGCATGATAAGGGGTATGACTGACTTGATCTAGTATGGAGGGGGAGAACCTTAAATATCAAACTTAAACAGGGGAAGTTCAGGTTAGACATAAGGAAGAAATTCTTCACTGTGATGGTGGTGAGGCACTTGTACAGGCTACCCAAAGAAGTTGTGAATGCTCCATCCCTGGAAGTGTTCAAGGTCAGGTTGGACAGGGCCTGGTTGAGCAACTTGGTCTAATGGGAGGAGTCTCTGCCTATGGCAGGGGAGTTGGAAATAGATGATCTTACAGTTAGGATTCTGTTACTGTGCTGCAATTTTTTTAGCTGGGATGAGAAACAAACCTCCACCATCAGGTAGATTTTTGTCCCAAGCAAATCTAGTCTGAATGAAATTAATTTAGCACTCTCCTTTGCTTCCTAGACCTGTCAGCTGCAAATACTATCTTCCTTCCCTGCCAGCCTCCTGGCAGCATAAAGTGCCCCGAGTTCTGCTCTAGCATTTGTAATCTTTCTGCAACTAAACCTCACTTGAGAAACCTGGTGATGTTCCATGCCTCACTGATGCCTGCTCTTGGCCTCTCTCTGTGTCTGCACCAGACTGTCACTACAGCCACTCATGCTCATCAGTTCTGATGCTCTGCAGCTGCTCTTGCCTCCTCATGCTGTCTCCACCCAGGGCACCCTCAGTACTAAGACCAAGCTAATAAACTGGCCTGGTTTTGGCTGGCTGTGCCAAACCACAGCACTCAGCTCCAGAAATGCAGGTCTGAGACACTATGCAGAGCCAACAAAGGAGAATTTATTAGTCTGGGCCATGCTTCACCTCTCATATCCTCCAGCGAGGTCTTGTCTCATCTGTTTTGAACCTCTGCACAGCACACTTTTTCACTTGTTGCTGAGGTTGTTTATGCTATTGGATTACAAATTCCCAGTGTTTTTCTCAGCGAAAGAAGAGTAGCCAGAAGAGGAGGCTGTAGAAAGTAGCTACAAGCAGGAGTGCATGTTATTGTCCTTGGGTCTGAAACCTTTAGGAAGTAAAATAATGACACAATAAAACCCTCATGTATAAATATGGATAGAAATGTTCTTGAGTAATCCTCTTTATCTACAAAAGCTTTCAAACAGACTAAGACCCTTTTCTTCACTTTGTGCAAATACTCCAGTGAACAAGGTTTTAAGCAGGAATGCTGACAGAGGCTGCAGCTTTGCATCAATCAGGCCTGAATTCTCCCTCACAATCATTTGCATCAGAACCCTCATGCCAGCACTTGTGCACACGTGTTGAGTCATGCCAGCCCCCATGTTAAAAGATCTAGCAGCTCAGAGAAGTTGAATCCTGTTTGCAGAGAGCACACTGAAATCTTTCAAGCAAAAATGTGGAAAACATTGCTTAGTAGTTCTTGCCTAGTTTGCAAAAGATCACATGCAATTAAGCAGTCACTTGCAGATAGCTACCCCAGCTCTGGAAGCCTTCAGGGCAAGCAAGATTCTAACATTACTGCTTGTGAAATACTTTAGTTTTCAGAAACTAACACGAAGTGATGTACTTACCGTCAGAGCTAAAATCCAGTGTATACTGCAATAGCCAAGTGATGAGCTCAGCTGTTAAGACCTAAAAGCAGGGCGTTATCAGGACAAGTCCAGCACACAGCATACAACATCTTACAGCCAAATTCCATGTGTAGCCACTAAATTTAAGTTTTCTGATATAGAGGTTTTTTGCAAGAGGAGAAAGGAGTTTGCAACTTAGATGAAAGTGAAATAGCAGAGTCCTTTTCAGCTGAAGTCTCTAAGTGGTTAATACACCTTTGTTATAAACAACTTCTGCAGCCAGAGGCTTTTACAACCATTAAAGTTTTTGCAGCAGTAATCTTTATCCCCTGAGATTTTACTGGGAGAAACATGAAACTGTTTCCTCATCCTTCCTGTGCTACTCTCAGCTGGAGCCTGGCTTTTTCCATTCCCATCACAACCTTTGAGTTAAGCAGACACCTTCCCTCTTCTGCCACAGATGCTGGGTGGAGTCCACACACTTCATTATAGAAAGCTGCTGTAATTCAGTGGGTGACTGTTATTTTTTATTTCCTCCTTTTTTCAAATGCATGTTTAACGTCACGCTCTCCTGACATAACCCGCTGCAATTCTGTCCTCCATCTGCGGCTGCAGCCAGTTACCTCCTCCCAAAGCACTGAGAACAACTTTGTTGTACATCTTTTGAAAACGTTGCTACAATGCCTAGAGGAGCAATTGTGTGGAGACGATTTGTTGTCCAAGTTAGACCCTCTCTTTACCTCATCTAGATTTGATGTACTGTGAATTTGAAAAGATATCTTCTGGCTTGTTGCCTCACCTTATGCTATAAGGCAGATTTTCTTTGTACAGACACACATCTAATACATTATGATAATAAATCCAAGGAAGGCTCATCCTTCATGGACCAGAGCACTTTGGTTCTGTCTCTCCACAGCCAGTCCTGTATCTGTGTGGACTGCAGCAATTGCTTCTGAACTACACAGCAGTCTTCAACCTGGCTAGTTTGCCAGCCCCAGGCTAGCCCAAGGCAAGTTGAGGTTCTTGGGTAGACAACCACTGAGGCACAGAGGTGCTGTGCTGGACCTGGAGTGGGCTTTTCAAGCCATCAGCTTCAGCCTGGGCTGACAAACAAAAGTGACTGTGGGTACATATTTATGCAGGAGCAAATGGCTGAGCTTCTTCCTCAGGCTGCATTTCTTGCTGCTGCTACTGTCTAGGAATCCAAGATGATGAATCCAGTAAACTCCAGAGACATTTTAAACCTTCACGTACAGTTTACAAAGGATGAAATAGAGCCAAGACATGCTCCTTGAAGTATTTTCCAGTTGCATCCTTTTCTTGCCTGGCGTCATTAAGAGCCAGCTGCTCTTAATGACCAGCAAAATTTTGGGAGGATGTTGTCACACCTTCTGAAAAAAGATAATAAGATTAAATGTTATCAGCATCCTGACACCTTCAGACATTTTCTAGAGCTTTCATACCTGCAAAATTGTGTGTAGATGTGCTGTCCCTGCTTTAAAATGAGCACACTCCAGGCAAAAATCACTTGGCATATTGAATGTGTCATTTGGATCCAAACAGTTCCAGTATTTTCCTGTTTGATTTGGTGCTGTAAGCCAATATATTTAGTGTTTGTCTATATACAGTTTGCTGTTTGGAAACTGCATTTTCCGGGTAAAGGATAAAAAAGAAAGGAAGAACATTACCTGCTGTTGATTTCAGGAAAGATTTGAAAACTGAGATATCTTTGAGTTTCTGTCTACCTCTCAGTGCAGTAGTTGAACTCATCAATAACTGGATTTCAGATTGTTCCCAAACCTTCATTGCTAGGGGGGGAACCCAAACCCCACACCCAACAAGCCCCCCGCCCCCCCCCCAAAAAAAAGAACACACAACCTCACCCCCAAAAACACCAAAACCCCCAAACAAAACAGGAAAGACCTGTTTCAGGAAAGGCTGTTGTGTCACTGAAGAAGTCCCCATGGAGCACCTCTGAAGTAATACTTATTTATTATAAATAATTTCCATGGTGTCACATTAGCAAACATAAAAGGTCATGAACTTTGGCATTTCAAGCAAATGTATTTAGCTGCTGGGATCTGGCAGAATTTCCTCCTGTGGGATAGATTGTTTGTACAGACCTTTATTGAAGAATAATATTAAGAATGAGTTATGAAATATTAGTGTAACCTAGTAAGAAATTATTGTATTTTACAAGCCAGAGACATAATAAATCTCACAGAATTATTTTAGTTCATCTGATTAAAAAACACATGAAAGAATGATAGCTGTGACCAGCTAGCAGTGGAAATCTGTGTGGTTTAGGCACTGCAGTTCAAAATGAGCTGGAAACACAGGTCCAAATGTAGGCACTTAAATGCACATATGTATTTTTGCTATGTCCCTGCTGTATGAAAGGATTGAGGAGGGAATTGATAGGGAGCCTCAGTATGTGGGGAAGCCAAGAGCCAAGGGGGAAGCCAGGCCACCCCTATGCACCCCCATTCACCCCCAGCCAGGGAGCAGGGCAGCCGAGCAGCCTCATACTCGGGCATCAGACATGTTTGTGAGGATGGGGATGGGATAGGGATGGGCAGGACATCAGAGCTGTGGGGAGCTGGAGACCATCACTCCTACGGTTTATGTCTCTCTCCCCTCTCTTGCCCAGGCCAGTGAAAATCTTATAGGAGAAGCCCTTTCCCAATACCTGGGAGATGCTCCCTGGGCTGTTTGTGAAGCCCAGTCACACCAGAAGGTGCTCTCCCACTGTGCTGGTATGGTGCCACCTCCTGGGATGCCTGAGTGTCTCCCCAAACACTGTTCCAGTCTCACTTGCTTGTGATGCTGCCCAGAAATGCCTCTTTCAACATGGAATTGATGATGAGGGGCAGCTCTCCAGGTCCTCCCGGTCTCCCCAGGGCCTGGGTGCCTGCCTCCCCAAGCAGCAGACAGAGTAAGCAGCTGACCCAGGGACAAGATATGTCCAAATTCCTGCCTGGCCCCTTTCTTACCCCTGCTTTGATGCGACCACAGGACGTGGTGCTGCTGCCCTACCCTGTGTTTTCACACCATTGTCTCTCTGGGGTCTGCTTATGGCCTCAGAGCTGGACTCTCTCCCAACAAAAGACACAGGCCTTCCCAAGGATGAGCAGATGTTCCTCTCCCTGGGACACAGAGGCCAGCCAGGTGTCACCATGCACAAAGCAAGGGCAACATGCAAAAAGTCCTTCCTGAAAGGGACAAAGTCAAGAAACAGGCCGAACTGGTAAAACATAAAAATAGTTTATTGTTTCCCGTTGTAAACCTCTGTTTTTTCTTCTTCTATTTTCAGATGAAAGCAAACTTCATTTACCTTGCTTAAAGGGGATGAGGGCAGAAAGCCGTCCCAGAAATCGCAATACTTTAAGGCCTGCCACCCCTGTGAAAATGAGGGAGCCAGGAAGAACATCTATGCAGCCCAGTGACCTGTTGCCCATAGAAGCTGGAATGCTGTTTTTCCATCTGAAATTACTCAGTTCAACACAAGAGAACATGCTGACCCTCTAGCTGGATCTTTGGGCACATCCCTCAGGGAAAGGCAAGGAGGAAAACCAGGCCAGTCTGGCTTGGTGTTTAAAGCCATTTTAAAAATAGCAAAACTAGAAACAGAGGTTGCTAGCCTAAAATTAACTCTTTAACCGAGCTGCAGGATGTTTGGCTCTGTTCCCTGACAAACACACCAATATACAGCACTCTCAAGGTACATGAAATAAGGCAATGCCAACTTTCTGCCCTCCCTCCCAGCCTTCACTTTGCAGGGCTGCCAGCAGCATTGGCTGCTCCACACCAGTGCGCCCAGAGTCACTGGGAAGTAAATGTGCTGTGGTCACAACCCTTGACAATAACACTAGGGATTTTAGAGCAGGAATAAGGATGTACTCTTACCCAAAGCAGAGCATTATGCATATTTAACTCATGTTTGGTTATACACATAAGTATCCAGAGAAGAGAGAGCATGCAGCCCTTCAGAGACTGCTCTACTGAGCAGGCTGAAGTGGGTTACTGTCTTGGTACAACTTGATCGTACAACTTGATTCACTTGAGCTGAATGGTGCGGTGTCACAAACCTGTACTTTAACAGAAAGTTTAAAAGCTGCACACTGCAGGATATTTATTCTCAATAGTATTTTCTTGGCAGATTATTTTCAAGAATCCTGAGTCAGCAGTAATAACTGTAGGTATAAATATTTGTTTGCATGATGCAATAGCTTTGCCATGTTATTTACCTGTACTCCCTAAGCCAAAAAGTTTATATATGTATGACTAAAGCTGGCCTTCCATGGTGAGCAAATATCCACTCGCCTCAAGTGTTTTCGGCTGTCATTATTGCTTTAACTAGATCATGTGGTAGCAAGGAATTCAAGGGTGAAGGGTTAATCATTGCACTGCAGCTTGGGGATTAACTTCATGTTAAAACCACATGCGTGTGTATCCAAGTGACATAATGAAAAATGTGGTGGGAGATGGAAGGTGCACTCATTCAAGCAAGCAAGGATTTATTGAACTAGTTCTTCAAGATCTTAGAAAAGCTAACTGAACATTTCTCTGCCAGTGCTATGGCTGCTCCCTTGCTGATGTGGCTATCCCATAATTAACAAGGATTTTCATTAGCAGGCAGACAGAGACTGCTTTTCTGTACTGGATTTTAGGGGGCCTTGGTGATCATTCTATACTGGTATGGTGTCTGAACTGTGCAAAAGCCCAGGAAGGGAGAAATAAAACAGTCTAGAAAGAGAAAAAATGGAAATACAGAGTGCCATTGAAGATCAGCAATTACCTGCCGTTCAGGACAGTCCTTATGATCAGTGCTGCAGACTATGAAGCCTTGCATCAGTGTGAAAGAGCTAAGTTCATGCATGCTGTCCTAATAAGTTACTGGTGTGAGAAAATATTTCCCACTTCTTGGAAAAAACATGAAGGGTTCATTTTTTCCATCACTTATGTGGCTATGTGCAGGCTGACACTGAGGACAATTTGACAGCATTCAGCAGCACCTGCAGACCCAAGGAGTAACTGGTGCCACTAAAAACAGAGCGGGGAGAGGGAGGCAGGAGCTCTGATACACAGAATACAGCCGATGGGACTTCTCTAGGAAACACGATTCATAAGGAAGTGCAGTAGGAGGCTAAATCCCTGTAGGATATCAGTTTTACAGCCTAGCCAAACCCCATCTCTCCAGCAGCAGTGACCTTAATTAGCTGGCTGGACAGCACTGGCAGAAGAGAAAGTACAACCTCCATGCCTGTGAGACAGCTCTGGAGATACTGTCATCTTATCTGCAGAGCTCTTGCTGAACAGGGACCCTTGGCTGGGAAGATACTGTCAGAACAGATTGGTCTTACATTGTGAAACGAGCAACAAAAGGAAAGGAGGGTTACACTCTCCAGCCCCATGTGCAACCCCATCTAAGACAAACATGACAGCATGTATAATAAGAACAACTGAAAAGTGGACTGCTAGCAGCTAGAAAAAGAAGGATGCAGTGGCTCAGGTCTGGAAACCTCAGATCAGGCTACTTGGTCTGTATGCCAAAAGCTAAATCTGAGCAATTTTGTTTCCTAAAGTGTTTATTCTCCACCAAATTGAGTGGAAAGCCCAGCCATTTGGTGGCTTCAGGCCACTTGTACCAAAGCACTCCGATGGAGACTGAAGAACCAAAAGTCCTTGATCATGGACCACAAACCTGGGTTTCTTTTCATTTTTTTTAAGCAGTTCTAGACAGTTGTTTGCTTCTCCTGAAACTCTGCAGCCCAG
Organism: Psittacus erithacus; assembly: GCA_009867235.2. NCBI lineage: Eukaryota > Metazoa > Chordata > Aves > Psittaciformes > Psittacidae > Psittacus > Psittacus erithacus. The sequence continues at coordinate 79,848 of WYDI02150363.1, forward strand.
CGTTCCTGCACGCGGCCTCTCCTCTTAAGGTTTGCACACGTGCCCGTCTCAGTTTCATTTTTCTGGAGTGTGTGATTCAGGATTAATGCATTTGCAGTGCAGTGGAAGGAACTGACGTGTCCTCGTGATACTGTAAATGACCAGCAGCAGTTCCTTTGAGCCCGAAAGAGCTATAAAGATCTTTATCGGCTTTCTGAGTGGCTTGTAAATCATCACAAGCCCAGTGAATGGCGTATTACCTACCTCACTTCTGCAGTGAGTTATTTGAGTGATGGAATGTAAGAGAGCCACGGTGTGACTTAAGTTCATTCACTTCCCATAAAGCAAACCAGCAGCAGGCTTGGCTGCCCTTGCAATTCACTGAAAATAAGAACATTCCACCTTCAACCACAGAACCAACCAACAAAAGCCAAACACCATTAGGTATGGGTCATTGAGCATGGTACGGGTAGAGAAGCCTTTCTTGTACTAAAATGACAAGAAGTGTCAGGTGGGAGTGAGAACTAGCTGCTAGTTAATGATTTATGCATGAGGAAACCAGTTCAGTCTATTTTGTATTAACACTACTTGTTAAGGAGACAAGTTTATTCTGCAGAGCTAAGCCAAATTCTGCCCATAGCCTCATGTTCCATGTACAAACCCCTGCCTTCACTGATCCATGTTGTACCTCTAAGATCCAGGGCAACTGGGAGGGCAGAGTGGCACCACATCAGGCTGGGAGGAGAGCTCATCTTTTAAAATCCTCCAGGAATGCTTCCAAGGCTGCAGCATGCCGCTTATAAACCCTCCCATACACCCTACTCTGAACATATGCTGGGCAAATCATGGCTGGTGCTTGGGGGAATGAGGCAAGGGAGCCATCCTCACTGTCAAAAGCAATGACCTGCTACAAACCTTCAGTGGAGCTGCAGGGGAAAGAAATACCTCAGATACATCAATTTCCTGGTACAGATAGAGTAGTATTACACAAAATGTTAATTTGAGCCTTATCATGTATAAATGCAGAAGGAAATTAAGGTAAAATACATACACACCCCTCCAAGTATGGGCAAGTTTACAACAAAAATTGTCAAAGAAAATTAGATTCCTGAGAATTCATTGTATTTTGCTTTAAGTTTTCTCTGCCACCGTATGTATGTTACTAGTGGTACCAATAGATGTGCCAGTATCACTGATCCTCATTCAGCTTGTTTTGCAAAGAGGTTATATGATTCTGGCATGAATGCTTGTAGTGATCCTACATGATCACCATTAAACCAGGCAATGATCAAAATAAACTAGAAGTCAATTATGATTTTTGTTAGCAATGTATTTTATATTTTAAAAAAAGCTTTAAAATAGTCCCTACTGGCATATTCAATGTAAATTGTTCACAAGTTGTAAAACAATACAAGAATTAAAAGCTCATTTTCTGCTACAAATGAAGTAATGCTTATTGGTTAAGAGGGCAGGACAAGGGACATTGAAACCATCCATTTTAAATTACAGTATTCCTCTTCCAAAAAGAACGAAGATAGATAGAAAATATAACATATTTATTAATCTGTACAGCCTGCAAGTAAGACTTAGGGAAATTACTGCTTAAGCAAAAGCAGAAGTTCTGTGGAGCATCTGTTGAGCTGGGCAGCAAGTTCTTCTCCCTGCATCTATACTAGGTGCAGAAAAAACTGTTGGTATAAGGTGGTTCTATATGTCCTATACCTTAAATTGTACTTACAGGCTTCCAGTGTCCAGTGTATCTCATTAGGTGACAGGCTGGCCAGGGCAGTGTGATTTTATTGAAAGCTGATGCTGTGTTCGAACACATGAATGCTGCCCTCCTTTTTTAATTGAAGTGACTGCTAGCACTTTTCTGTCTTTCAAAGGCCTCAGCAAAGCTAAAACATTTTGTACAGCAACAGAGAGACTTGTCTCAGAGATCCTGCGCTGTAAGAGTGTTCCTTCAAGCTTTTACATTGTATTGGTTTGTCCTTCCCTTGCCTCTGCTCCTTCTCGGGCCCATTCGTCAGCCAGCCATTGTGTCTGAATCCTGGTAAGGATCAGCTGTGCTTAATGCTGCCAATGGGAGACAGGGATGCTGGAAGCCAAGGAGTGAATTCTTCCTTTTCTAGATGTTATGTGGGATATCTGCATTCCAGAGCTACTTACAGCCTACAGGAGTACTTATCTTCCTAAGGAGATAACATCTTTTTTAATGTTTTGGTTTTCCAGTTGATTATTTTTTCCCTATCAATGACATCATAACCAAAGCACTGAATGTTAACTAATGAGCAAGCTCTTTTTTAATTAACTTTCTGGTTCAACTGTAATTTTATCCCTCAATGATTCTTTTTTTCATCTATGGGAATGACTTCACAGTGGTGTGTACCAAATGCTGTCACTTACACCATTGTGACTCACACCAAATCAGACTGGGTAATTAAGTGAGCACAACTCCGGGGAATGCAGTGGAATAGGCTAGATCTTGCTGTAGGTAGTATGCATGTGGTAGGCAACAGCTCAGTCCAGTAATTTTGAATTTTCCATAAATGTATAAACACAATGACAGATTTTATACACATTATGAGGTGAAACTCCACTTGATATCATGAAAAAGTAAATGAAGATACCTCTCTTTCAGCTGAGGACTTGTCTTTATGAGTTTAGTGCCTTCGTCACTGATATGAGGTGCAGACTTAGACTGAGAGGTGTTTCTGATCCCTGCAGGAGCCTTGGGATCTCTATAGAGTAACTGCTGTTGTTTTGGAAGGGCCAGTTTTTCTGTCCCCTTCCCCTACCTGAATGGCATCAGGTGTCAGAGTCTAAAGGAGTATTTTTAAATGATGAACTAGATTCAGATTCCCTTGGAGATACTGATTTGAATAACAAATCTTTGTTTGGATTTTACATAATCTACAAAATCAGGTTACTGACCAAAATATTTCTTAAACCCAGCAATTTCATATGAAAATAGGAGAAGACTGGTGCTGGACTTCTGAATTGTGTTTGCATTGTGTGTAGGCAGCCAAGAAATGCCACATGTTTTGAGGATTTTTTCAAAGCTAACCTTTGCAGTTATGATTTCACATGCGTAACACAGAACATTTGTAGAAAGTTGTTGATGAGCAGCATCCAGACTTAGGTCCCAGTATTGAAAAACACATGCACATGCATTACTTTGAACACTTCAGCATCTCAAGGAAGTCAACATAATCCCTTATAGGTTACAGAGAGGAACAATTTCTATGAACACTGCATGGGCCACGACTGCAAAAGCTTGGGTATAGCTTGATGTTTTAACAATATATGGAGCCAAGAGCTTGGATTGGCCTATGAAGAACAGGGGTGAGGAATCATTCATGGAAGCACATTGATGAATGGCTTGAAATACCAGAGGAAAGTCTGAAGTGTCAAAGATGTCTCAGGAAATCATGAAGTACCCAAAGACAGTGCCCGCAGAGAAAGAGATACTGCAATCGTACTACTGTTTATTTACTGGAAACAATCTTTCAGCTCTACTGTATAAATAAGATGTATCTGCTTATATTTATACCACTGATACTGAGATTCAAGACCTAAAAAAACCCTGCGCTAAATCCAGACCCAATGTAAGGTGGTAAGCGATCACTGACTTCAGCATAGTGGTGACATTGCACAATCTGATTGGGCCAAATACTCTGCAAACTGGGAAACCTCATCCAAGGTGTCTAGAGCCCAAGGCTGTATTGCATAAGCTTGTCCATATCAGGCTTCTTAAAAAGCCTTGAGACTATCAAGCCAGCATGATACAGATGCAATTTCAGGAGAAAAGTGATTCATCAGGAACTAAAAGAGCATCTATCACCTTCAAATCTTGGGGGTTATGTTTGTTTTTAATCCTTTTCATGAAGTCAGGCCCTGTCAGCAGGCTGGGCAATCCCTTCAGCCATTCAGACCTAATACTTTGCTGTGAGGGTGCCTACCATCATTGCAGAGGGAGGGGGCTTCAAAAGCAGCAGGTGGGTCAAAAGCAGCGCCTTCATTTCCAGTGAAACTTCTGAAGAGCTTGTTGTACAGATGGTGGGTGCAGAGGAACCTGGCAGGGAAATAACTGAAGTGCTTTGGCTATACAAGAAGCAGCTGAGGCCAGTCAGAGCTTAGAAGAGGCACATAGCCTCCAGCTGATCTCCAAAAAAGTGTGAAAATGTCTCCAAAAAGTTAAAAATATTACACATAGTGCCAGAGAAGTGAAGCTCACTCAGCGTGTGCTTGCAGTGTGTGATCATAATGAGATCACTTGTCCGGGACAAACTCAAAAGGGAGAATGAGCCACTTCTGGGATACAGGAGGGAATTGAAAGAGATTGGACATTTCAGGAACTTCTGTTTGCTGAAGTGTTTCCTGAAGATCCCTTTGCTACAGAACTACATTCCTCAATTCTTACATAACGATTACTGCATCATTATTCACTTGCTGGTGTAAAAGTATACCTGCCTTGCACCAAAACTCTCCCTCTTGTGAATTCATCAATATTAGCGGAGTTACACAGGGGGGTCAGTTTGGCCAATAGAAACCACTAGAGGGATCTCAGAAGTTTGAACTAAGAGCTGGAGTAGGTGAGGTTTTCACTTCTGATACACACACTTATAAACGTCAGATGCACTCTGCACTGAAACAGGTAAGGAAATCCTCTGCAGGATCAGAGACATCCCCACACAAATACCTCTGGATCCTACAGCACTGACCCGTCAGCCTCAGTCATCATGACTGGCACCTGCTTTGGGGTTGAGCTATTCAGAATCGGTTCAAAGACTTAAAACAACAAAATGTGACAGCTGCACTCGTATCAGATGAGGAAACAGAATTTGCTTGTTCTGTGTTATCTTACAACTCTCTGACTTCCAAATGCAGAGCCACATTACCGCAACTAGTTTTAGCTTATGTAAATTCTCCTTGCATGCGCATACATGAACAGTTGTTTACACACACATAGAGAAGACCCTAAGGATACTTCTGATCTTTCTGTTAAAGAGCAGAAGAGACATGCAAAGGTTGAGGGGTTTGTCCATCCAGGATAGAGATTTATTTTAACAATAGTGCCTGTCAGGTTTGAACATACTTATATTTATTTATTATTTATTTTAACATTTTGTTCTATGACATTTTAATTGGATCTAATACAGCTACATGCTATGGAAGATATTCAGTAGCATATTCTGTGATTAAGCCAAATTGCAGAACTTGAATGACCACTGCATTTGGTGATGGTGGGTGACCAGGTACTCAGAGAAGCTTCATTATTCTCAACAAAGTTATTGCTGTCAGAGAAACACAAGTTGACAAGCTATCCTGTGGGATCCAGCAAACTCCCAGGTGAAGCAATATTTTTTTGCCTGTGTCAAAACATGTTAAACCCGTAAAAATATCTGGAAGTCAAATAAACCAAATAATAGGACCCATTCAGCTCTACAGCACTGGATCATTCATCTCTTGCCATTATTCTCCCTCTGGCACCTAACCTGACTAGCATGAATCACTTGGTTCATTTATCAGAATAGATTCTCCTTTCCGGTCACTGTGATCTGTATCAAAATGACTGGCATTTCTGCTTTTGTTTACTTTTATTCCAATTATTGCATTGGCAATAGGTGCTGCACAAACACATAGTGAAAGCCAGTCTTTCTGCTGAGGACCTTTGTTTAAACAGACATGACAGCCAGCAGGGAGGAGAGGCAGACAGCTGTCCAGTCTCAGCTCAGCCAGGGCATGGCTCTGCCACCCTAAACGAGGAGCACGTAGGAGCAGAGCTGGAGGGAAGCCACATGTATCCAGACCAGGGTCAATGCCCTCATCTTGTGCTGGCCAGAATATTGTCTATTAACTATATGTTAAAACCCTTTGTGTCAGAAAATCCTCTGCAATAGGGTAGAATAAATAATCATTTTCTGGACCTGGAATTCTGTCTGCTTTTATGGAGGCCTGGCCTCAAAGGAGGACATGAATGTATACAGGGGTTGCAAGTTTGCGTTTTTAAGTTTCATGCTGTATAAACCTGACATGCATATCCCATTTTCTTTTTTTAATTTGGTGAGAATTGCTGTACTATACAAGTCTGAGATGGTCTATTGGAAACAGACACCAGACTAGGAAATGGAGAGTTTAGATGTTATAAACTGCTAGTAATTTATTATTTTGAGATTAGCATATATTTTGGCAAAGTTAAAGTTGGCTGGAGTGATAGTGAGTGATGAAAGATGTTATGGCATTTGAGAAGTGGCTGAATTCCTTTGTTTCCAGGCTTTTCACTTTTTTTTTCAGGCATGGAATGTTTATATAGAAAGTGTAAAGTTTTATGAGTACTTGCTGGATCCTGCTAAAACCAAGTGTTCAAGCTTTACTCTCTTAACAAAGTGTTTTGTTATGGAATTCCTCTGGGGTTTGATGTTTCTAAATTAGGGTTAAATCAGGCTGGTATGTGGGGGCCATGGGAGAGCAGCCCAGAAGTGAGAAACTGATGTCTAACAGAGTGTGCTTCCTCTCCAGGGGGTGATGTGATGGCAGGAAGAAGAGGACTTCTCAACTGGGCATGAAGAAACCTTAACATAGGGGCACAAAAGGGAGAAAATGGGGCTTTTAAGTGCTGGGAAAACTTTCAGCATGTTAAGAGTTTAACATCTTTAATGTAAGAGACCCTGCCTGCCCCTTGCCTCCTCTTTGGGCCACCAAAGCCTGCTTGTTTCCCATGTCTCACTCTCATCATCTGGGACACATGAGTACTTTTGGTTAGCCCCATGGTTATAAACTAACATTCCTCTTTCCTGTTCATCTCTACTTTTCCCTCCAAGACTGTGGTATATGATGAGCCATGATACACTCAAGAAACACATTCTTGTTTCTGATATTTCTGTCCACATTTCCTCTACATTTATCTTCTCCAAGTTGGCTGCTCACAAAACTCATTGGTTTCCAGCCCTCAGTTTGGCCTGCTTAATCTTGGAGTCCATCTCCAGCCCTTTTGTTTTTACAATAAAGGACAGCCTGCTTACAGAGCTGTAAGTCACAAGATCTCAGGACATTGTGGCAGCATGAAGATAACTTTTAACCATGAAGAAATGGAAGCGCTAAAACACACTCAACTCAGCATTTCATTGTTGTCAGCCACCACATCAGGGCTCCCCTCAAACTGAGTACAAGTAAAAAGAGCTGAGTCTCTGGTAAAGCTAGGGAAAACCAGCTCCAGACTAACTCACAAAGCTTATTAGGAACAAGTCAGTTTTCTTATTGTGTAATGCAGTCTGTGCTGTGGTAACTTTCCGTGTCTGTATTCCCCATTTTAGTACTCTACTTTAACGAAGACCTCACATAATGCTTCCACTCTGCTCCTGCCTGCTTGCATTATAATCTTCATAAACTTCTTTCACCAAGTAGCATTATGCAATTCCAGCTCCCAAAAACACAAAGCAAAGGTTATCTTTCCTGCCATGGCAATGCTACAGGGCAAATAAGGCAAGAAGGAAAGTAGCAAGGGGAAAAACAGAAGAGCTCATTTCAGAGAAGTTTAAGAACCAGGCATATGAACCCTCATCCCTACTAAAATAAAAGACCAAACAGCCAGTGGCTTCAACAAGATAAGCATTATATCTCCAAGCTATACAATTTTTATTTAGGTTGTTTTCAAACTCCTGAACATATATATAAATTTAGCTTAGCACTGTGAGGCCTCAGCTGGAATACTTTTCACAGTTTTGGGCACTGCACTTCAAGAAAGATGTGAACCAACTGGAGAGAATCCAGATGAGAGCAACACGAATGATCAAAGGTCCAGAAAATGTGATGCATGAGGAAAGACTAAAAGAATTGATTTTGTTTAGACTAGAGAGGAACAGTCTGAGAGGAGACATGACAACAGCCTTTAGACATGTTAAAGACTGCAGCAAAGGGGAAGATAAACTGTTCTCTGTTTCTACTGGAAGTAGACTAAAAAGCAATGGATTTAAGTTACAACAGCAGAGATTCAGATTAGATTTTAGGACAAACTTTCTGTTGGTTACAGCAGTTATACCTGAGAAGACACTGCCTACAGAAACTGTGGGATCCCTTCATTTGGGGTCTGGGTACTTGTATAGGGGGGTCGGCTTTGTGGCAGAGGCATGAACTGTAAGACTGGTCCAAATCCTTTTCAGCTTATTCTCCCTACTGTTAGGAATGCAGGGGGGAGACTGCACATGAACATAACAATTAATTTTTTCTGAAGAAATTTGGACTGCCTGACCTGAGTGGTCTTTGAACAGGAGATTAGTTGTAACCTCAACTACAGAGTTAGTATCACTACCTTATAACCATTACAAACTGTCTGCAACTACCAAACTCAGGAAAACAGGAAAATAAAGTTCTGGGGTTTATCTGCTCTAAAGATCCTGGACACTGTTCTGGCAGTGGAGGCCTGTATTAAAGAACCTGGGTGTAAATAAGCATAGCATCCTAAATATTGTAAAACATACCATCCAGTGATAGATTTCTATGAACTCTGTTATATGTAGAAAGATTTAATACAGGAAGGAACCCAAACATGTGACACCTTGTTAGAAAGTAGAAGATTACATAGTAAACCATGTATTTTGGAATGAATTTACAATGAGTTTTAACTATAAAATGGAATCAAAGAAAAAACAGGTGAAACTAAGACAAATGCAGTGTGAATTGAGACAAAGTGCCTGACTGATAATTCCAGCAATAATTGGGAATGTAAGTTAGCACTTCTGAGATCCCTTCTTTCAATAAGTGACTTTTTGTTTCTTTTTTCTGCTTGTCTGCTTTCCATTTATAATAATAATAATAAAGAAGGGCAAGATTGCAAAAGCCATCTTTTTTCTCAGTTTTTCTGGTGCTTTTTGCTAAGCAGCCTTGGAGCTACAATGGTTCACAGTCTTTGAAACATTAGACTCATACCCTAGAAGTGTTTACAATGGAAAGAAGACTCCTTAAAATGTATGACCACATAGAGAATCATATGGGATCTGCTGACAATGCATCTTCAGATGCCTGCAGCCTGGTAGGGGCTGTGCATGAAAAGGCCTCACTCCTCAGGCAGGCATAGGTCACGGGTCTGTGGAAATACTGATTTGATTTGGAGCTGCTATATGTACTGGCTTCTGAGGAGAGTTCTGCAGAGGAAGAACTGTCTCTTTCATTTTAATGTTTTCAGAGCACAAACTCAGGGTTTAGAAGGAGTACTGTGATATGTATATCCTCAGCCGGATGACAGAGCTTCCTCTGAAGTTGATGACGGTGTTAACAGTGATCATTTCCAAGTCCAGCTCAATAGTACGGGGCCCCTTCACAGGGCGAGTCATCACCAGTGTAGCACTGATTGGTCCCGTTTGCTGTGCACAAAACAAGAGAAAGCAGGTAAAATTGCCTGTTATTTGCTATTGCCTTACTACAGTCTTCAAGCAGCCAAAATAAATGGTTTCTGTTGCATTGTTTGAAGCCACTGCATTTCAGGGGAGAGATAGCTTCATTTCAACATTTGGCTCCATTTCAGTGTTTTGTATGAACTATCACCTTCTACAGTTTGTAGAGCCTTTGGGAGCCCTGCACACAAAAGGAGCTATTGAACATAGAAATTTGCTATTGTCCAAAAGGAAAAAGATGAAAATGTGGATTTAGGGCATAAGCACGCAGTGACACTTTTCGTTTTGGTTGTTTGTTTTTTTTTTTTGGAGAGGGAGGGGGGAAGATATTATTTTGCTTGATGTAAAGGACATTATTATTTTGAAGCAGTGACCACCAAGAAGGGGTTATGTTAACAGATCTTAAAGAACAGATGTTCCTATGTGAACAGGATCTGGGTTTGTTATATAATTGCATATATTAACATCACAAAACCTTACCCTCTGAAAGGAAGCTTTAAATATGTGAAGGCAGTTCAGAAAAATCTGTCTGTAGTAACTGGAACCAGACCTTTGAAACACTTGGCCAGACCAGTGGATTATGAACATTAAAGAATCAGAGTTTCTGAGGTTAAGACCAAGTGTATTTTGTTTTATTTTTCTGGCAGAAACTTATGTACACAAAGAGGTACCTGTTTTATCACGAAACTGAGCAGTTTGTGTTATCTCTGATCAGAGAAGCTCAACAAAGCTGTGAGGAGCCACACGGCCCATGGTGCCTCAGACCCCTGGCGAAGGGTACGAGCCTTTGCCCTTGCCCCGCCTTTCCCTCTTTCCAAAGCAACGAAGCAACGACTGGGCACCACCTGCTGGCTACGACCTGACCGGAGAATGAAGCTGCTCCCAGGGAATGGGTAGCTTGCGCAAACGGCGTGATTTAGGTGACAAATAAACGGCGGTGCGATAAATCAAGAAAACAAGCAACTTGAGCGCTGATACTGATCGCTGGAGCCTTAGCATCTGGTGGGTCAACTTGGGTGGCATGGTTTAGTGTGAGGTGTCCCTGCCCATGGCAAGGTGGTTGGAACTTGATGATCTTAAGGTCCTTTCCACCCCTAACTATTCTATTCTATAACCCAGATGAAGTGGAAAAGTTGGTGGCATCAGTAATGGCTTTGCAACAGGAAAGCTTTTGTGAGATGTAAATGACTATTCTGGGGCCACTTGTCATTCCAGTATTTTGAAACATTTTCCTTTTTTTACAGTGAGAATCTGAGGCTTTTGTGAGAAATTGGAATCTATCACGCTACTGATTTCTGTGGACAATAAGAGCCATCAATAGCTGCTGAATATTACTTAATGTGAATACCAAAGCCAGGTTTTACCTAGGGTTAAAAATCAATCTTTTGAGTGTCACCATCCCTGGTGCCTCTGCCTCATTCTGTGCAGATGCTTCCCATCATCGCTATGCATCAGAGGCGCAGTAAAGATGACCAGAGAACAGAGATGTCTTCTGAGGAAAATCCAGATTAAAGAAAAAAGTAGTTGTGTATTCCTCTAACAATGAATACATAAAATGTGTATTCTCAGTGAAAAAAAAACATAACAAATGAAAGGAAAGAACCCAGAAAATCAGTTACTGAGATAAAAGCTGGGGTTTGGTGGGGTTTTTTTGTTTGGTTGGATTTTTTGTTTGTTTGGTTGGTTGTTTTTTTACTTTGTGATTTTCATTTTTTCCCAATTTCCAATGAAGAGCTTAATACAGAAAACAAGAAACGCTGACTCAGTGACAATTACTGATTGTCCATCAAATATAAAAGGTTTGGCACATGGTTTCTCTTGAGCATGGGAGCCCTGAGCTATTCTTAGAGATGGGTAAAGCCCTGGATTTTCCTGAGCCTAATGTCTCAAAAAAAGTGTTTGCTTTGAGTCAGTTACGTTCCTGAAAGAGCCAGCAGCTTTTGCAGGGAGCACTGCTTTGCATGTCTACATGTAAAAATGCTTCATACTCAATCTTTAAATGATATTCATTAAAAGTAAGTTCTGCTATGAGGATATTCAGCTAATGAGAAGTTAAATCTGTGTTTTCTGTCAGTGAGCACCAGACTTACCCGCATGTAGAATTCCCTGCCCTCATTCCCCGATTTGATTTGGAAGATGTAATAGGCTCCAGGGTAGCGAGTTGTTGCTTGCATCTGAAAAATGTCAGAAGGCACAGACCGCCCGGACACCATATCCATCACTCTATACAAGATGGTGAATGGCTGATCTCTGCAACCGGTGTTTTCAGCTGGACACATGCAGCGGCTAATTGTTAGAGATAGGATTGTCATCAGAGGTTACAAACTGCTGTAATTTTTGATTCTTTAATGCAAATACAGCTGCTTAAATAAATAAACAAATAATGTTGTCAACCAGCTAAAAAAGAATCAGTGAAACTCGTAATGAATTTTCTCAGTTTTTGTATTCTCTGTGTTGCTATTCTGACCTTCCTATATCTCTGCCTTCTTTTTCTTGCCTTCTAGGCCGAAATACCTTGGCATCTTTTGTCTCCTTAGAGACAACATTCTCTTTCTTATTCATCAGCTTGTCCAGCTTCTCCTTATATTCACATGAATGTTTGCCATCTGCAGCCAGGAACTCCACAGCCCCCCGTTACCTCCCTGCACTGCCCCTTACTGGCTTTGATGCTTCCAGCTCTTCTATTGAAAGGAGGGCAGCCAGTCAACCCCTGCTCATCCTCCTCACACAACTCAGGGTTTCATATTTGACCCTGCTCATGGCTGAAGAGTCTTAACAAGGAAGCTGTTTCTTACTTCTGATCATCCTCACTGCTCTTTATGAACCTTTGTCCAGTTATATTTCTTTTGAGAGGAAGGGAAGGAACTGCACAATCTTGAAGATATGGGTACACAATGATGTGTGCTCTGAGGACGTTATCTACCTAGTAACAGCTCAAATTCAGATTGCTTTTCAGATCATTAGGTAAGTACTGCAGATCATAGAAATATCTATAACAACCCTCATATCTCAGTTTGGATGGATTCTGATCAGATCAGCACTTTTTATTTAATTTGGGGTTGTATTTTTACTTAACATTCATCTACACTGAATTTCATCTGCTACTGTTATTGCACAGTCATTAAGGCTCCTTCTGCACTTCTTTTTTGACCACCACTTTTCTGTACTGTCCTCAGTCCTGCAGACTTTGCCCATCTTATGATTTATCCTTGCTTACAAATATGTTTCGCAAAGTAGGTCCAGCTCAGACCCCTGCAGAACTTCACTGTGAAAGTTGACAATATAATACTGTATTTACTTTTTCTCTTTCAACCTCTTATTCTTCTGTGCCAGCGACTTCTTTCTTCCTTATGGCTGCTTAATTTCCATAAGATTATGTGAGGTTCTCGGAAACCAAGGAGACTGCATCAGCCCATGTGCCCTAGCCACATGTTGCTGATTTCTTCAGAGAACTCTAGTAAAGCTGTGAGGCAGGATGACACTGTATAAAGGCCATGCTGGGGAATTTACTGGGAGAGAGTTGTGTCTTTGCTTATTTTTCCTATTACCTCCACTACTGACACCAGTTTAAGACAGTTCATCTGACATGACCCCCATAAAAAGGCTTCTGGCATTACAAACACCCAATTCCTCCCACAGAAAACACAGATGCAAGGAATTCACATGGCTTTTATGCTGGCTACTTCTAGATAGATGCCATAAATTAAACACGACACACATCTAGGCACATCTAGGCTTAAACCACGATACACATCTAGGCACCAGCCAAGGCCACCAAATACAAAGCTCAGAGGTGAAGAGTTCTAATGCAAGCTGATCTGTGAAGACTCTATAGTTGGGCTTTGGGGAACTTAGAACATAAGATCGCAGAATAGAGAATGGTTTTTAGTTGGAAGGGACCTTAAAGATCACCTGCTTCCAACCCCTCTGCCACAGGCAGGGATACCTTCCACTAGACCAGGTTACTTAAGGCCCTGTCCAACCTGGCAACCTATATACAGAGATTTCAGATGTTTAAAAATCCAGTTCAGATCATAGAATCATAGAATAGTTAGGGTTGGAAAGGACCTTAAGGTCATCTATTTCCAACCCCCAAATGCTACAGGTGAAATGCTATGGGCTGCCCGGAGCTGAAATATTTTAAGCCCCAGAAAAACATCTACAAAAATGTAAAAGAAACAGGCAATTTTTAGAAATGTGGGGTTTATTTTTAATTAATATGGGGAATTATTTTTAATTCCAAATTTAGACAGTAACAGTGCTAACAGCCTACCCAGACATACTAGATTTCTGCACAAGGCAAATCAGTCTGTGGACTTTTCAGCATCTCTAACCTTTAAGCACTAGGAAACTACTTGTATTCTGCTATAACTATCATCTAATGTTTTAAATTACTTTCCAGACATAAGCTAGTTCATATTTACAGGAAATATTCATACTAACAGGCTGCATTTGAGCATATATGAATTTGGTTAGTAACATAAGTAAATGTCTCTTATTACATTACCAACCTTGCTGTTTTCTCTACTCCTTGATAAGTATTATTCCAGTCTAACTTCCCACACATCTGAGTGTCATATCACATCATATCAATCATATCATATCATATCATATCATATCATATCATATCATATCGGTAAGGAACTGAAATTTCTTTTATTTGCAAAGCTTATCAATGGTAAATGCAGCAACAGCATGTATGCATAGCTTTCTAGACACATTTCATGGCTGTGTTATGAAAATGCAGCCTGTTTGGTTCACTCTAGAATCGCTTCACACAGAATTTACTTTCGTGGCTATGGGTACGTTACTCACTTCTCATTAATCTGGATATAAGGATCCTCACATCGTACTGGGTCTAAACATTTATATTCGCCTGGGATATTGAAACACGTTTGCTGTGGAGTGCAGGTGAAGTTTCTGGTTTCACATTCATTGATATCTAAAACACCAGAAACAAGAGAAAGGGTAAATCAGCAAAATACGTGCAAGACACCACTCTTACAAACCAGTTTCCATCTTAAGGGTTTGCCCCAAAATTCCTAACACTCTTGCACCAGGAGAAGTGGCCTTTTGTTAACTGGTTCCTGTTTTAAGATCAGTTTTTACTCCATTCATTTCTGCTGTTGGAGTGCTCCCATATGCTGACCGCTGCAAAAATAGAAAAGAAATTGGCTGCTCAAGCTCTCTGACCTTAGAGAATGGGAAAAATAAAGAGAGACGTGCAGCAGAAAGGAATGCATCAGAGGGCTTTCCCATGTAGCTGTTTCCTAGTCAGTGAAGTCTTACACCAACACATCAATTCACCTCAGAGGGACTATTCACGTGATGACATTCTTACCAGAATTACATAATTGGTCCCTACGAGTATTTCATTGTGCAGTGCCAAGACAAAACACCTCAATTCTTGAAAACCTTTCCAGACACAGGACTATTTTCTGGTCCCCTTGGGTTTTAATCAGTGCAGGAATGTTCTTACCTTGGCAGCTTCTGTTATCATCAAGCAAGTTATAGCCCGAAGGACAGATACAGTAGTAAGAACCAGGCCCATTCACACATTCATGCTGGCAGAGGAACTCTGAGAAGCTGCATTCGTCCATGTCTGCAGTGGTAAAACAAAATTTAGTGTCTTTGGCTTCATAGTCAAAGGAGCAGTCTCACAGGCAGGTGGCCATCCAGACTAGGTACCCATCACCCCAGCTGGAGGTTGGCACCCTCCAGCTCCTAGAGCTTTGGAGCAGCCTAGCAAAACACTACACAACAAGTTCATGGTTAAACACTTTTTTTCTCAGGAAATCAAAACTGCTGCTGAACACAATGTGTTTTATTTATTTATTTTTGTTTTCAAATACCTGTCAGCAGTTGGCCAAGTTTTCAGTTCTGTTTTACGTCAGAGATAGAGCCACTCCAACAACAAAGCTGCAATTGTAATCTGAAAAGAGAGACTTGGCAATGGTTTTCTTTGGTTTCTTTCCCCGCCTTTCTTTCTGGTGAGCAAACTTCCCTTTCCCCGGGCCACATGGGTCCCAGCAGAAGTCCTGCAGCAAGCCCTGGCTGTTTTATATTTCTTAGCCTCTAGCCAGTTACTTCCAAGGCATTCCAGCAAGACTGCAGAGCTCATCCCTGTTTGGGGCAGACCTACTGGAAGGCCCAGCCATCTCCCAGATACCCAGGAAGCTAAGCAGTCTGTCAAATCTCTGATTGAAAGCAGAAATTGTGCTCTTTTCCCGTTGCACTCATTAACTGATCAGTCATTTTAGTCTGCAGAACTGTGCTTAAGTGAGAAATAGGAACTTCAGAGCTGTGCATGGAGGCTCTAGACTCTAGTGCAAAGGCACTAGACTAAGGGAGGCTGCAGTTAATCATTTCCTTATTTCCCTGTTCAGGGGAAGAAAGAAACAAAGGCCAGTGCCCCAGCCAGGAACTCCCAAGTTCTTATTCCCAGCTCTGACATGTTGACTCTCCCAGGCAAATCACTTTTACTCTTCAGACTGAATTTCCCTTTCTTCTAAATTGGGCTCAGTCCATTTATCCACTTTCAGTGTTTTGTGCAGATGGATTGGAAAGTATTTGAAGTCCAAATATGTTGAAGTGGCTTTATGGCTGTAGCCACATTATCTAAAGACAGATGAAAGGAATTCTACACCTACATAGTCCTGTTATTGTGTGACTTGGCCCAGCAAGCTTGCTGATAAAAACCCACCTTCCTAACAAAACATGGACTGAGGGCTGACTCCATAAAGGGACCGAGATATCACCCACCCCCTCCAGGTGTCCAAGCCCATACCTCCAGCACATTGAATTCATATAACCTGGGCTCAGCTGGAGGTGCTGGAGGGACTTAAAGCCCCAAGGGTCCTACATTTCTGCCACTGAGCCCACACAGGGCAGACACACCTTTACTGTCCCTGAGCACCTCTGACAGGCTGCTGACTACCTGCAGAGGACAAGATGGTAGGCATTTCAGAGCGTATCTCATGCACATGCAAGACCCTGTGACTAGAAAATAATGACAGTGTTGGGAAAGCCCGGTTGAAATCTCTGCCTCTCCCCTTCAGCTAAGGCAGGGACACCTCCCATCTTCAAGCTAACCTAGCTGCCGTGGAGTAATCCAGCAGCTGTTGAAGTACATCTGGATCCAAGATGCCTCATAGGAGTGTCCTTCTAACCAACCATTCCCTTCGTGAGCATCAGCAATGTCTAGTGATTGCTTGTGAAGTGAAAGAAGCTCATCCAGAAAAATTTTACCTGCTTTGACAAGCATTTTCTTGCACAGAATTGTCAAGAAAAGGTGTTCTGCTCTAAATCTGGGTGGTGGAAAGTCCCTTTTGCTATCTTAACTCTCAGACATGAATAAGACTCAAGCACCACCTCATCTGTTAGCATTTTGCACTGGCAGTGTTTATGTGCCATTACACTGAACTTCCCTCATTAAGGTTCCCAGCTAGCTCAAGAGTACATAAAAAGATTCAGGAGTCTAACTTAGAAGGAGAAACTCCACTAGAAAGCTGAAAAGTTAGGTGTCGCAGCTCTGAATGTTAAATTTAGAAGACCCTGTAGAGATTTAACTCTTGGTTCTTTCCCTTATAATAAGGATGTTTGCAGGGAAAAACCACTTTGGAAACACTAATCTACACACACACTGCATATTACATGTCCTTCTCTCTCAGAAATGGCATGTTACATCTGTTTACTGTAAATTAAAAAAACAAGTATTTTCCAGTGTGCTTTTCCTTCCAAAGAAATATTGGCTGAATTCTCTAATTTTATCAGGCTGTGGGAACATTAAGCAAAGAAATAAGTTTTGCCTTCAATTAAAATAAAGCAATAAAAACAAAAACAAGGGAGGAAAAGTACAGTGACATGAACACAGTTTCTTCTGCTATGTGATAAACAGATTAGCAATAGCTGTGCTGAGAAAATATATGTTTCTGAAGCATAGCCAGAGCAATACAGGACTTCTGAGGGAGGTTTCAGGCAGAAGTGTGCAGTCATGAGAGCAAGAGGAGTACAACAGACAAATGGAAAAGTGGTTTATATAAAGCATTTAATCATGGAAGAATGTTCTGAGACTATCCCTTTACTTGCTCTAATAAATTTTCCTGTTCAGGATTACAAAGCATTTTCTTATGTCTTACTGTTATCTTGGAGCTTTTTAATATGTAGCTTTTTCTTTAAACCCTTTTGCAGCCCTCCTCTGTTGTGCTTTTCTGGGTATTTTATGTGTGCTTTAACTAGAAAGAAGATCATAAGAGCTGCAGCAGTCCTGGTGCTAACCATGGACCAAGGTGAAAAAGCATGTGCAAAACAATACACTGGAAAAAGAAAACTTAACAGAATTAAAGAAACCAAAACAATAAATAACTAAAGATAGTTACCACTGCAGTTAACTCCATCAGCTTCCAGTTCATAGCCAGGTTCACAGCGGCAAAGAAAAGAGCCATAGGTATTGACGCAGGTCTGAGTGCAAGGGTTTTCACTTGTACATTCGTTCACATCTATGGAAAACCAACGCCCAATGTATCACTGACTTCACCCCAAACTCTATTTTTAACTCATTACTGTAAAAATTTCAAGGAGATTAGCTGTACAGTCAGAATGATTTGCTCTGAAAAAATACAACCAAGTCAGCATTGTTTATTAGGATTCAGGCTGATGCCTGGAAATAGCATGTTGGAAACGCAACATGCATGGAAATGAAACATTTTGGGAATGTCTCAATTAAAAAAAAAACAGGGATGATGCGGATGAAATATTTATTACAAGTGCTTCTGCCCTTATCCTGCAATTTTAAAGCCATTGAACTGATTTGTCGTAACAGACCTGAGAAAAAATGCAGCAGGATATTCCTGAGGAAGATGATGCAGTAAGGAACGGTCCTCAAGGAAACCTAGGACTAACACAAAACCTTTTTTTTTTTTTTTCTCATTTTAGGACATGAGCAGCTTCTGGACATCATTAGCAGAGACCATTTCCCACAGCATGTGGGAAGATGCTCCTCACTTAGCTAAGAAGAGGCTTTATGAAGAAGTTGTGTTGACTTCCAGAGAAGGGAAATGAAACTGGTGAAGGACCTAGAGGACATGGCTTATAAGGAGTGGCTGAGAGAAGTAGGATTGTTTAATCTGGTGAAGAGAAGACTCAAGGAGGGCCTTATCACTCTACAACTACCTGACAGGAGGATGGAGCAAGGAAGTTGCTAATTTCTTCTCCCAAGTAATGAGTGATTGGTCAAGAGGTAACAGCCTCAAGCAGCACCAGGGGAGATTTAGATTGGGTATTAAGAAAAATTTTTTCACCAAAAGGGTGGTCAGGCATTGGAACAGGTTGCCCAGGGAAATGGTGGAATCACCATCAGTGGAAGTGTTCAAAACACGTGTAGACGAGGCCCTCAGTGGCATGGTTTAGTGGTCAGTCCTGGGGTAGAGGCTGGACGTGATGATCTTAAAAGTTCTTTTCCAACCTAGTTGATACTATGACTCTGTGATAGATTCTATGACTTTGGCTGAAGTAGCATATCACAGCAAAAGGTGGTCCAGTGTTCAGGACCCAAGTCTGGAACTTGGGAGACTCAGATCTAATTTACTGATCTGACAGAGTTTCCCTGTCTCAGGTGGGTCACATAGCCTCAGATTTTAGATACAAAATCAGTGCTTAAACTCTTGGTAATTACAGTGAATTGAGCACTCTAGATTTTAGGGGTTTGGGTCTCTGTGCGTATCTCCATATACTTGTCATGTTGCACCTGTACCCCTCCGAGGTACTGTGAAACTACAGAAATATCTCATGCTGACAATCACTAACATTTTCAAAACAGTGCTAGGAAGGTTACTTTTATTCTAAAACATAAGCAAGTTTTAAGGGAGTTGCTGTGTTGGGACCAAAGATTTCAGTCATTCGCTGTACCTTGGCATGATCTTCCATCATCGTTAAGGGTAAACCCTGGGTTGCATGTACAGGAGTAGGAACCGGGTACATTGGCACACAGCTGCTGGCAGTAGCCGTAGCGACATTCATCTATATCTATAGATGGGAAAGATGAAAAGTAGAGTTGCCTGCATTTTCACATGCAGGTACAAAGCAGCAAACACACCCAGTCAACAGTACCAATAACACAGAAATAACCCAGCATACTGGTTAGGGAGATAACAGCCAAACATTCAGGTGTTCAGACCCAGAGTCAGTTAAAATATATCTCAACTCAGAATAATGTAGTAATGTGTTTTTGTCCACAGCTGACATCTATCAGTATGTCTCAGGAACCGACTGTCGTTGCTGTAATCTTCCCCTTAATGTGATACCACACAGAAGCCAAGAATCAGTCCCCTTAAGCAGCCACCTGGAAGCATACCTGGTAGCTGGCAGAGGCCATCAGCCCAAGCACAGCCAACATTGTAGCAAAGTTTTGTGAGAAGCAAGATAGAAATCTTTTTTACCTCTACAATTACCAAAGCTACTTGCTAGGAAAGCAGTATTTGTTACTAAATACTTCTTTTTAGAGAGGATATTCTTTTTTTCCGAATAGTCACATTCATATTTTATATTCATTTTTAACAGACAAGTTACAGCCTCTAAAATGTAAACAGTTCATTTAATGCCAAAATAGCAGTTTGGGCTGAATTGCAGCTTTAGCAATACATGGAACTAATACTTAAAAGCACAAGAAAATGGTATAAGTATTATAAATGCTAGAAGAATTTAGCCCCTGGGCTAAGAATTGGAATGAAGCACCTGAAGTAGCTGCCCTTTCCAGAGCTTTACATTTCCTTTGGTATCAATTGGCTTTTGATTTATGGAGATTTTTTTAATGGTTACTCTCCAAGCTTTGAAGTCAAATTTGTGTAGTAGAAAAACAAGTATATTATCTCTGGCCAGATGGCAAGATAATCTAAAGTCCAGGGTCAGGTATGGTATGTAGACCAGCAGAAGCTTGGCCTAAATCCTGAAAAAAGTAGCATGGGGTTTAAAGTAAATTAATATCTCATTCCATTAATACAATGCATTACACTAAATACATACTTTGGCTTTTGCAGGACTGTTATCTCAAGAGTGCTATATTTTGAGGATGAGGACTTTTACATGGCTGCTTTTGTGGGTGGGTTGTGTGGATACTGCTGCAGATACCAGGATAATTACAACTGATAGAAGTGTAGTTTTTTGTAACTGTGGTTTCCTAACAGTGCACCAAAAAAGCCTGTCTCTAAAACCTCTGATTACAGTAAATGGTCTTCTACTGCTTTATGCCAGCAAAAGTCACTTCTCCAAAGGCAGTGGAAAGCATAGAAAACTGAGAATTTTCTGACACTTAGAATAAAACATAGCAACTGTAAACACAATTTGCTTTTAGCTCTTTGCATTGTCTTGTAAAAATCTCACATGACTGTTTAAAGTGGGCAGCATTGGGGTGTTATTGCTTATTTTAAATAGCATAAGCAGATACCGGAATCAATTCAGCAATACAGCCATTGCAGTTCTCTGGTATATCCATCAAGCAGTAAAGTACTTTAGATCCACATCTAAATCACAAATTGCTGTACACAACCTTTTTGTTTAGGCTGTAACTGGGAGAACCAAATGGGTAACAAAACTGGTGATGCAAAGCAGAATCCTGCTCCCTGCCCTCCCTCATCTCCACCCATCTCATACACCTGCACAACTCTTGGAACACGCCTTTCTTCCCCAAGACAAGAATTATCAAAGATTAAGAAGCAAGGGACTTGGAGATTTTATATCCCAAGAGAACTACAACACAGTGACTCCCCAGAGTGTCTATGGCTTCACAGACCCTGGCTTGTATGGGGCTCAGCTCTGCCCCTGCCAGATGAGCTACACAGCAGCTGTTTGCAGTAGTTAGGAAGGCAGCCATGAGTCAGTCCTTCACTGGAATTGGTACTTGGGAGGAGAAAGTTGGAAAATAACTGGAGAGGATCCAGGGATGAATGGGCAGGGAAAGCCGGTTCTCCTTCCAGCAGAGGCGTTGTGGCAGGACAGTCCAGCTCCACAGAGCTGGCAGGCAAACAGCCTGTGCCATGGGGAAAGATAAATTAATGAGCAAACATTACAAAAAAATATTGTATCCTATCTCCTAGGTCCTATCTGTGTACCTAAAATTAACATCTACTTCATCATCACATGGGCATGTCAAGTGAGGGGAATGGGCTGGAGGAAAGGGGAGCTGGAAGGTTTTCCTGTGCTGTTGTTGAGGGATGGCTTTTTTTTAACAGGTCTGAGCTAAAAGCATGAACAGGACGTTGCTGCAAGGAAAAGAATATAATCAAAATAAAACTGGTTGGAAGCTACCAAAACAGCACCCAGCTCAGAGGTATTTCTCACCAGAAAGTAAAAGATTTGATTGGTTGAATCTAGGGATTTACTGGTCTCTTTCTTGGTATCAGATGCTGATTCCTATGGGTTCACATTGTCACAATGTGGAAAGGACAGGTCTGTTGGAGAGTAAATGTTTTTGTGTACATGCTTGTGATGGCTCTTATATGAAAGGGAATCCTTCAGACTGGGAATATGAAAATCCCACATGTTACATGGATGCTAGTCATATGGCATTTACATCTACATTTTTGTTCCACAAGGGAGTCTCTGCCAAGCATACCATTGGCACTTATGAAAGACAGTTTTCACGTAGCTGAAGGTTTAACCATGTACTTGACAAAGATGCTCAGTGCCATTATTTCAGCTGTTCATAGATACACAAGCACAGATGCTCAAATAGCATATCACATGAAGATTTTACCTAAACACTGGCCTTCTAACAGCCAGTAGCCTTCAGTGCAGGAACAGGTATAGCCCCCCTCAGTATTTATGCAGATCTGGGTGGGGTTACATTGGTGAGAATCTGAAGCGCATTCATCCACATCTGCAACACAGAAATACAGCAAGAAAATGTTAGAAATGGCAACAGCAAAAGACTGTGCACGCTGTAAGGGCTTCCCTCACAACGTGTACACTGGCTCCATGCGAGGAACTGAATGACCATGACCTGAAGTAAAACTCATAGTAATAAATATCTGAGGGAGGTGAGAACTTGGAGTGCCCACCAAATCTCTCCCTCTTGCAGATGACTCAGTGTTTCTCAGAGCTCCTCAAGAGAGGGATCGCATTACCTTGAGCTTTTTATTACTTCCACACCAAACTTTGTCACTGAACTGAGATTTCCATGCTACACAGCAGTGTTCAGCCCTAGGCAAAGGCTGCTAAAAGGGCTATATAACCCCACTGTGGACTTAGAGAGGAATGGAAATTCGAGAGTGGTACAAACACAACTCAGACATATAAAAACAATTATTTCCTGCCCTTAGCAGTGCAGATTATCTCACTGTAATTTTTCTGACAGAAGGTTCAACCAAAATCAACCTTTACCTGAGAAAAACGAAGCGCACTTCCCTGGAACCGATTTCCTGACAATAAAACTCCTTTCTTTTTAATTTTTTTTAACCATCTTTCATATTTGTAACGTATTTGGGTTTTATTACAATGCCTCAGGATGGTTTGTTGTGGGCTTTTGTTTTTTTTCTTTCCTTTTTTCTTTTGCAGGGGAGGCGAATAGCATTCCTACATTTATATAAGCCAGGACCCTGGAACCTAACTGATTAAAAATGCCTTTCAGAGTCAGAAGTTCAATTTGAATCCCTCGTTGCTCAGTCTCTTCCCTGATGTTTCTGGCATTGGGTTTGCCTCTAGATGTCAGAAATGGAAATATCAAAAGATAAATTTTGTCATTTTTTCAGCCAACTCAGATTTCTATGTTTTATTTATTGATACCTAAACTATTTTTTATTCCAGCATACTGTGCACTGGCCTTTGCTGAAGTACTGTGCTGCTCCCTTGACAACCCCGTCACCACACACCACCACTCCCACCCATTCTTGTTAACCCAGACTTTGCTGGATCATGACTGAAAGTATCTCACAAACGTGCTGGGCTGGAGCAGGCAGCAGAGGGCAGGAATTGCCTCTCAGTATCTGCCCTGAGGCACCTAGCACAGCCAGGCAGCTCTAAATCCCCAGCAGTCTTAAAATAACTGAGCCAATCCACCACAGCAGCATATCTAACGTGTTCAGATACATAAATAAATACATAGATATTATATATATGGAGAGAGTTCTTATCTTGCCAACATCTGTACCAGAACAATTTATGGTGAGTCAAAGCTGGTAAGATAACAAGACTGGGACAATTAGAGGTAATTAACTCTGTCAGAAATCGGTTCCCATGTATTTACTGGCCAGACGAAGGTTGGCAAAACAGTGGGGGAAGTGGGAAAGGGGTAAGATAACAAGTCTAGACTATGTAGTTATATAGATATGTTGTTCAGTTCAGCTATTGCTTCTGCAATTGGGCTAAAAATTCTGGATCCTCCCTTCACACAACATATAACATAATTGGTAGCATTTGAACTCAGATTTTATCTAACCATAAATTTAATAAAAATGACATTATTTTCTCCTAAATGAAAAACCTTTCTATTTGTCATGTTTGCTTATTGTTTGAGGAGTTGGACCTCGAAGTCTGGCCAATTCTGCTGTTTCCAACCTACCCCAAGCTTAAAAAGGAGGTTTTAATTTTCCATGCTCCCTGCTTCCAGTAATATTAACAGATGAAGAATAGCGGAGACAGAATGAAGGTCAGGATCTTACTACCACATATGGTAGCAATGATATTTGAAGACTATAGATCCTCTACTGCTCTGTGGTGTATCTTTCTTGCACGGGTACAACATGCATCCTTCATCAAAAGTAATAGCTTTGTTCCTGAGCCGTCTTTGTAGCAGTTGCATGACCAGCAGCAAAATCACTCCAGAAAGGTAAGACATAGATCATCTTTCCTTTGCTATCTACCAGTCAGATTTCTCTGCTTACTCCCAGTCTTCAGCTTTTGTAGCGGTGTTGGAGACATATTTCCATTTGAATGGAACATTTTTTACAACTGGGCTACCTGAAGGGTTTCTCCTGTCCCTAGAAAACCTGAGCAACCTGAAGTTCTCTATGTAAAACACCTTGACTCCCCACACTTTACAGTGAACAATACTTCACTGACTTCATTAATGAAGCTCAGTGCAACCAATAGATACAAACAGCTTTACTGGTAGTATCAAATCTTTTTGTTTGGGCCTGAGTGCACACACCGAGTTCTCTATTACCACTCTCTCTAAGATTGCCCCTTATCATGAGAGTCAAAACTAGACATTTGACAGGGAAAGGAAAAAACCAAAAACCAGATTATTTCCACTGAAGAGAAAATTAGTTCTAAAACTTAGAGAGATTGCCTATAATGGATTCACTATACTTAAGTGCCAGCATAGAAACTATATCAAAACACTCTCAGGGCGTTTTTGGTTGAGCGGAAAATTGCAAGTGGAAGCAGCCTGACAGCTAGTCAATAATTTGTAAATCATTTCTTAGTGTGATTTCACAGCTTATTTCTGTCCCATTTGAACATAAATCTTAGGTGTGATAATGCTCTGGTAATATCACTTCAAAGCTCATTTGTACTGCCTCTGCCCTTGTGATGGAGGGTCGCACACAATACTAGTGTAAGACTGTGATGCTAAATGTACATGATACTAGATTGTCATCAGTTTTGTATGTTCAAAGCAGATAAGACGAATTCAGGTAATAAAAAAAAATGTAAGGACTACTCAAAATAAGGATTAGAACATGTGGCAAAGCAGTCCCTGAGATGCAGTTTTCTGAAGCCTGGAAGAGTGTCTTAGATCCAGCATAACTGGAGTTGGAGTCTTCACCATAGAAAAGAAATACCCCAGTGAGATGTCAGCCCCAAAGTAAAGTCTGACAAGCTGGAGTAGAATAGTTACTAAAGCAAAGCAAGCTAGCAAGAAAACCTGGAAATCCCACTGCCCCCCATTCAGGGTGTAAATATGTTGTGATATTTGGTGATTTTAACATCAGTACCATGAAAGCATCAGATGATGTCGCCCATCACTGATGAGTTCATTATACTGAACCTGCTTTTAGTACCTTTTATAGCCAAGATCCTAAGAAAACATTACCTGCATCCCAAGAGCAAGTCTAGATTTTGCTAACAGCTAGCTTTATTGAGTATCTCTTCCGTGAGTTTGGCTAGATTACTCAGTATGTGGCTACAAGGAGAATTGCCATGAGGTCAACTACGATGCAATTATAAAGTTGCCATGAGGTCAACTACGATGCAATTATAAAATTATAAAGTATATAAATTATAAATATAAGTGAAAACAAACTAAAGGATCTGGTAGTTACTATACAGGACAAAGAACCAGCAGAGCAGCAGTGACCACACTGTATCTTCTGTGCTGAGAATTTACTCTGTGGGAACTCATACTCGCTCTTCATCTTCCATCTCCCTGCTTCCTGTTTGAAAAATGAGGATAACGGAATCTCTGTTGTAGTCAAGCCTGCCTCACTGTTCAGCATCTAAAACTATTCATGGCAGGGCCTGTCCTTTTCTATAAACAGAGAGATTAGAATTAGTCCATTTTTATTTGAAGCCTTCCAATCCTCATACAAATCAAACTGTACTACAAAACCCTGCAATGTCCCGCTTGCTAGTAAATATCAGTGTCCCTGGATTTTAACAAGGAAATTCAAGGCTAAGGAATTAAAGACTAGCCTGAAATCACTCAACAATACAGAAGCAAGAACAGGTCACAGTTATTTCTGACTTGTAGTCCTTCATGTAGCCCCTATTATATAATCACTTAAAAATGTGGCTTTTTCAGGAATTTTGTGCAGCCTCTACATTGGCTATTGAGATCTAAAGTAAAAGATTAATGATCATTCTGAAAGCATTATGTTCTACTAGGAGACCTCAGTGACATCAAAGGCTCTTTCAGCTAAACTCTATGCTACTCCCAATGTTAATGGTTTACCCTAATGGTGCATCGAATCTTAGTTTCTAGAGGTTACTGAAACAGAAAGAGAATTATTGATGCTGTCAGGGGCAAATTGAAAATGTTATCCAGCTACCACACTTCTTACGTCTGTAGACAGAACTAGGACTGCTGCTGTGAAATTACATACGAAACCAAGAGGATGTTTAAGATCATCTTATCTACTCAGTTTACGTTGAGTCCAAATTTTCTCAAGTTACTCTGAGTGACTCCTTAGAGGTTTCTGACTTTGAGAGTGCTGCTGTTCAGCACTTAAACCACACTAGAGAACCAAGGCAGGGCAGGATGGATCACTGTTCAAAACTTCTCTTGCCAAAGAGTCCATGGCCAGCGCTGGCCCTGGATAACTTGACTCTTGATTATGCTGTATGCTGTCAAATCAGCAGTCGTCTACATTCAATCATCCATCCTTCCAGCCGCTGTGTTCACATTACTGCTCTCATAGCTAGTTCCAAGGGCAGAAGTCCAGTCTGAAATTAAAGTTTCTCCTGAAGTGGGAACAATCCTCTTTGTCACTTCTCAAAGGAATGCTGAGAGCAACCACACAGCCTACCCAGACCTCTGCTCTCTGCCTCCTAAGAAATGCCACCTAGAATGAATGCAGAGCCTCACGGCTGAAGTCATGAGTTTTAAGGATCATTGGTTTAGTGGCTGAATGAGAGAATAGGTAGGTGGTATCTCCATATACATCTGTCAGGAAGCCCTTGCTGCAAGAGCTTGAGCCTGAACACACTAAAATTAACCACATCCCTCTCAGTGCAGTGCATCTGCCTTAAAAATTTATGGCTGTGGTGGTTTGGTGTAGCAACCCTGGGGTGTGATCTGTTTACTTGACATTTCGACAGAGGTGAGGTGGCTGGAGGAATGAGGTTTCATCTGGCGATTGGAAGGGTGGAGAAAGTGGGTTTTTTTATGTTTCTGGCTGACTGGCTGCCTTTTGTGGGACGTGATGTGCTGATGCTTCATTTTTATTGGTACAGACTGTATTTTTAATGGATGGCAGCATGCCTGGTGACTGGATAGATATAACTTATAATGTCAAAATAAATAAATGAACTAATTGTGTTTAGCATGCAAATTACTGGCTCTGTAAAAGCTAGCAGTAATCTTCTTGGATTCTTTAGGATTTAGGCACATCATGGAACAAGGAATGAAATTTTTAATTAATTAATTAATTAAATTTATTAATTTAATTATTTAATTTATTTATTAATTTAATTAATTCATTTATTTAATTTCTAATAATAACTAAAAAATTAAGAGCCATGCATACATAAAAATGGGGCAGCATATTAATATAGTTGGAAAGAAAACCTAGATGCCAAGCTGCAGCCCAACAGTATATCTCACCGGGGAGGCTAATTCCTACCAGAAGACTTAGTGATCATTTATACTGACTCAAGTCCACAAAGACAGCAGAACTGAGGCCACTCTCATCTGTATCAATAATATTGCAAGAAAACACAGCATAAAAGGAGCAGTAATCCACTGAATGAAGACCAGACATATTCAATACTGCTCAAAAGAAAGAGGCTAAAATGAGGAGACCAGAAATCTCAGGAGAGAATCATAAATGTGAAACCACACTGTGAGTGTCTACAGGATCCTGAGGATCTTGTTTTGGTCCACTGTTTTCCACATTTGTCATAAAATGCAGAGGATCACAAGCTGGTAGAGGCAAGAAGTGAAAAGAGAACACAACTCATATGAAAGTAATTTTCTAAGCATGGTGGGCTCATTTGAAAGTGCATTTCAGGGCAGGCAAATACAAGGTCTGATATCAAAAGTAAAAAATGTTGATCATTAAAGTAACTCTGGAGGTATTAAAGATAATCACTCGAACATGAACTTTTGCTGACACAGTGTTGCTGAAAGGACAAGCATAAATGTGAGAACACAGAATAGACACTGGAAATTGTTCTTACCACTGTATATTGCATTAGTAAAATAATCACTGAAATATATTTCTGGTGTCAATGCTTCAAAAAGCAATATTGCAAAGAGATCAGAAAATCTCCAAAGAGTAATTCCAAGACACAGAAATTTGTCTCAGAGCAAGACAATGCTCCATTTAATAATCTATCTAAGAAAAAGTTCAAGGTATATTTGCCTGTGATCTATAAATATCTTTATGAAAATGAAGTTTTTACCTGGAGATGGTCACTAAAGCTAGCAAAAGACAATGAGATGAAATTCAGAGTTTAGAAGACAAATTCAAACGAATTCAAAATTAAAATAAGGCACAAACTCTAATAGTACTGCTGATCAAGCATCTGAAAAACAAGTAATAAAGCCCACAGTAGATGTTCCCCTACTTTAGGGCCTTATACCTGAATGGTATTTCTTCTTTGAAATACGCTATGGCAAAAAATTGTGTGCTTGAAACACCAGTTGCTGGGCACGGTTCTATAGCCTGTGTCATAAAAAATATGGATAATAGGGTCTAAGTGGTGTCTTGAAGCCATTGGGAGACATCTCTCAGCCAGTGACACTACTGAAAATGGGGATAGGAATTTGTAAATTTCTGCCAAATGC
Organism: Psittacus erithacus; assembly: GCA_009867235.2. Lineage (NCBI taxonomy): Eukaryota > Metazoa > Chordata > Aves > Psittaciformes > Psittacidae > Psittacus > Psittacus erithacus. The sequence continues at coordinate 108,657 of WYDI02150363.1, forward strand.
TTTCTCTTTTGTAAAGATGTAAATGCACATATGTGCGATTTTTCACTTTTTTGTTGGTACTTTTATCAATAGATTTGATTTTTAGTGAAAGATATTGTACCTCTAATGTTTGCAGTAGCTGCAGAAATATGTGGAAAATTTAGAAAATGTTGCTAACTTTGTCATGCTAGAGTACGTTAAGTCATCAGCCTAAAGATGCTGGGCATGCCAACCACCTTTCTTTCAGGACACACAGAATGATTGCATCTTCATGAAGCATGAAGCAAAATAAAGATAAAGAATCCAAGTTCTTCAAGAATCTTCAAGAATCCAAGATCCACAGACAATCTGTTGAATTAAAGAGCCCAGAGAGGACTAAACTGCAGGTTAAGAGAAGTGGTGATTGTTTGGCAAGCTAAGCGACTTTAAGAGGTGGAAAGCCATGGAAGAAACCCAGCAGACAAGAGGAGAAAAAGCAGAGGTGCTTAGGAACTGGTAGGAGATGCCCACTGGAAGGTGAGGTTCAAATACTGTAAGCAAAGCCACTCTTTACATTTCTTGCACTTAGAAAAACAGGACTTTGTGCATAAACAGGACTTTATGAATTGAAGAGCACAGAAGGAAATAAAGGCTTTACGATCAGTTCAGAGACAATATCAGAGTCCTTTACGAAGAGACTTTCTTGACAAAAAGCTACTTTTAAAAGAAAACCAAAAGTTAAATGATGAGTTTCATTTTGGTATTTATGGTTACATACCACATGACAGAGTAAATGCATGTGGAAAGCTTACCAAAGAAGCTCCATCTCAAGGAGGTGTTTTGCACCTGCCACTTCAGGAACAAGGGAGACTGCTGCCTTCTTAAGTCCATCCACTGGTGTTGAAAGTTGCGGGATCTGTGACTACGCTTATCCTTTCACAAGCGCGGTCCATGCTTAGGGTGCTGTGACCATTCCACTCCCTCCATGACAGCTCCTTTCCCTGCAGGCTGGGAAGGTGATAATGCCCGTAGCAGAGAGCTGTCGTGGAAAGATGTGGAGTTATCATCTCTGAGCTAGAATCAAATTCTTGGAGACTTTGGTGATTAGAAGACAAACTTTGCTTGGATTCTGTATTCAAGAGGAAAGCCAATGTGGACAGCAGATTTCCAAGACGATACGGTTTTGGCCTTGTGCACTGTTTCGCAGATGGACTGTTACATTTTGTTCTTTTTGGAACATATTTAGTATGCATGACTTCCTTTCTTAAGTAATGAATTCTGATAATCATGCCGCAAATTTCTGTGGGTCACAGTAGCAGATATGGCTGCATTTCCTTCTTTGGATCAACCAAAGTGGGTATGTTTTTGCCATCATGATTATTTGATAGCCACAGGGTTCAACACAGTAAGGCTGAAGATTAATTTGACAGTTGTGACAGCATGGGTCTTGCAGATCAAAAAAGTTTGCCATGGAAAGTCTTCTTCCCCCTTCTGCCAGATGGCGGGGGTGATTTGTGGGCTCTACTTCTGTATTTTAACCTGTCTGCATTTTAGTCCTGCTGTTGTATCATTACAACCCCAGGAGCTCACCCCACTCTCAAGATGCAAAGTTCTTGCAGAGAACCTCAAGGCTGCAAGCTTGCTCCAAAATCTGCTCAAACAGTGAAGCTCATTCAGTCATTTATAACCCTCAGGGCTCCACTTTACAATTATACAAAGACTGGATGTCTATTTTTTATGGGAATAATTGCAGGCCAGGACTAAACATCCGAGCTCAGTAACACGGTATCAGCTCCAAGATTACTTGGAACAGAGCACTTTCTCCAAACTTCTCCCCCACTCCTTATTTGGACACTGAGAAATAATTTCCTCAGTAGTAGATTTTTACTCAGTGAAATCACATGTTTTCTCAAAACTTTTTTTTCTCAGGATAATTACATTTGATAAGAAAAGGGGAGAAATAACAATGCCACATTCCTAAAACGCAGACTGAAGCCAAATTCAAACTACTGCTGTGTGGGGTCAGTGATTTTTTCCAAGGACAACTGACCCTGCTGAGCTTGGACACAATCCAAGACCAACTCCCTAAACACCTGTTTAATTGCGTATTTCAGTGTCTGAAGATTGGCTGTTGATTGCTGAATTCATTTTGTATCTGCATCCCATATACGTTATGTTATTGGTTGATGGCTAGATAAAGATTAAAGTGTTTTTTCACACAGATGGTCACCCTGGAAGTGGATACTAAATAGTGTGAGGCATCAGTCTGTAATCCTGCTCCTTCTGCCTGGTATGAATATTGCTCAACATGTGTCACAGGTTCTAGATCTCCTGCCAGCTATCTGAGCTGTTCCTTAGCTAGCACACTTTGAATATTACTCAAAGATGATGATAAACAACAGCTAAACTGTGAAAGGATTTTACTCTTTCAGCACAGTTCTAGTCCTGCTTTTTTCATTGAGTTTCATAGGGCCGCCATGCAGGTAAGTGCATAGTAAGAGAACAACAGGGGCAGCAGCCTCTTCCTCTTCTGCTCAGAACAGACTTGTGCATGGTTTGTACACCTGGCATCATCTGCATGACCACAGCTCCTCATTCCTACCAATTCCCACTGCTCCCTGTTGGTACGAGATCACATGTGATTGTGCAGACTGTTCCTGGTGTCCCGTGAAAGCTTTTGCACAAATGTACAGTCTGCTTGTTAATTCTGATATCACAAAGACAATAAACTACTGATTTCAGTTAAGAGCCTTTCTTAAACATGGAAACTCCATGGACTGGAGCATAACGGTACACTCTGGATTCATGGTTTGCTGCTGCACAACTTATGAAATCCATAGTCAGTGCATGTGATTTGGGAATCTCAGTTATTTCCCCACCTCACTTATATTATTCCAAGTAGCTGTGGTACAGCAGAACAAGAGTGACCCAAGAACCCTGGTGGAGTAGGGTAGAGATGTGTTAGAATCCTGCTGATAACACTGAATCTGATGTATTAGAAGGTACCAAGCAGTTGCTGCTCAACATGGTTTCATCTGCATCAACAGCAAACCTATTTTTCAGCTGAATAAATGGAGGATTACTGTTGTACTACCCTTTTCTCTAGATTATTGGTCCTGTGTGATCAAATGCTACAGAGATCTGCTGGTAGGGTGGTAAGAGCAGCCAGTGAGCACTGAGAATACTCCCACATGCTGGGAGGTTATGTAAGCCACACTTTATATTGCAAGGTAAATGAAAAAGATGTGCAGAGCCAGGAAATGCACACTAAGAAATTAAAACATACTTCTAGCAAAAGGTCCTTACAGCCCTCCCTCTGCTTCATGATATGAAACAGTCTTTAGAAACAGTCTTTAGAGAAGGTGTATAAAATTTCACAGTAGAAACTACTAAAAGTAGAACTATTAACATTGAAAACATGAATTTTCTATGGCTGAATTGTATATTTTCTCTGCAATTCTATGGGCTATGTTAAAAAGACCCTGTAAGAAGGAATATATTAAAAATTTTGCAGTTTAAATCACTATTTATACAGCTTTTAAACACGTCTGCGAAATACTATTGGCTTCTTCTCCAGCAAATTCTTTCAAAGTCTTTCCTGTTAGGGTACAGAGTATGAGGGAAGTAAAAGAAGAGAACTGCTATTCCCACTTTTGCTCCCCAGGGACCTTTGAGAAATCACTAGCACAAATAGTCCAGCCAGCTGGTTTAGCCAATTGGTGGTCAGTTTACATTTCCTCTAATAAGTGAACCTCTTGACCGTACATTTTAACTGAGTCATTAAGAGCTCCTTTTCCAAGTGTTTTGGCAGGCTAACAAGGTCTGAGACTCTGAATAGACCACAATAACTAGTAAAGAGAAGAACAGCACTACTTTTAATACAACAGAAGAAATCAATCTAAATGGATCCAGAAATTAAAGCCGCAATGAAAATAAAGGGATGCAAATATCCACCTGCAGGATATAATAGAAACTTTTATTAGAAGGGCTGCTTCTTCCATTAAAATGCCACTTTGGATATACAACATAACAAAACCTTTAAACATTGCTCAAGCATGTTGTGCAAACAAATGCGGAAATGAGGTAATGGAGACCTGAAAATGCAAGAGACGTCCTAGGTGTGCCATATGTACATACGCCTAGAGAGGATTCATTGTAGATGCTCTAGTCACTGTCACAGGATACCTTGAAATCCGTAATATGCATGAAAAAGAAGGGACTCCATGCATGTATATAAAAAAGGGAACTCGATTATGGGGAACTGGAATAGGAATATGTGATTCACCATTAACTACTCTCTCACAAAGCTTCAGCAATCATCATCAGCATCTCATTCAGGAATACACTGGATTTCAAAGCTTGGCTTGAGCATGCAAGAAGGCTACAGGTAGAAGGTGCTATGGCTGTATACTGCCTCATGTCACTTGATCTGCACGAGTCAAACACACATGCAATGGAGGCTACAGTGCTTTGTTTTCCTCCAGGAATCTAAGACCTTAATGCATGAGCCGAGCTGATACAGAACCACGGAAAAGCCCCTGGCAGCACCAACATGCAAGACATGCCTGGACAATGGGGCAGTTTGCTTTAGGGGTTACATAGAGTTGACCAGTTATACATGACTGAACACACTCATCACTGGCCTGCCCGGGTGCAGCCACAAGTTCTTTACGCAGTGTGATTTAGAAGTCCTTCTTAGGAAAGGAGAACTTCAGATATCTGCCCATGGCAGCAACCCTTGCCAGCTGCTCTAGGAGCTGTCGTGATTAAATACGAAGACAATGTTGTGCTTGGCACTGAAGGCATTGGGGAGTTTATCAGGGGAGAGAATTGTTTTCCATATTTCATCTGAGTTTCAAATCAGTCCATGTGTCAGCATGCTTTATAACAATCTCAGAAGCACCACAAAGCCAATGTAATTCTTGTATAAATGTTAGGGCCTTTTGGGCTTTTTTGTAAGCAAAGAATGGGTAGTGGACAAAAGCCAATGGAGAAGAAAAATCTTCGAGACTTATACTCTGCAAATACTGGCTTTCAGGCTCAGACAGCTGTGTCCTCATTACTGTTAATAGCAAAGAGCTATGCATGTTGGGCAACATTCCCCTTTGAGTGTATACATAGCAAGCCATCTATTTATTTATTTCTGTGGTAGTGATCATTGGAAAACGCCTATAATTGCTGTTCAAATAACAGGCTTTAACTCAGATTTGGTGCTCGCTGTTTTATAATGACTGAGCCACATTTGCTTGCAATGTTCCAAAAATTGCCGCTGGCCAACTGGGTTGCAAATCTTCCTGGATAAATGAAAACTGTGTGGGTATGGGAGGTTTACTTTATTCCAATTGGCATGTGATGTAGATGTCTACTGGCGATTCTCCTGTTCTTCTTACTCACAGTTCATGTCTCCCTGGAAAAAGAGGTGCTTAATCTCAAAGGGCTTCCCCCCCACTCTGCTTTCAACCATATTCGGTTACCTTTTATGCATAAATTAAGACAGAAACTGTCAAGATCTGTGAACTCCTGAGATACCAAGCCCTCAGAGCAGACATGCTGAGCCTTTTGGGGCAGAAAGTTGTATTTTGTTTAGCCTCAAGAACTACCAGTTTTGAGCAGGACCATGGCAGGTTCTGGATGGTTATGAAACCCCCAGGCAGGACAAGGTACTTTCAGCCTCATACAGCAAATTTCTAATAAAAGTTATCTAACTTCTGGGCAGGACTTCTGGCTCCTGCCCGTCAATCAATAAATCAATTGAGATAAGGGCAGATCTTCTTCCCCTGTACTGATCTTGGTGTAAACTAGATGTGTTGATCTGGATGGTCTTCACTGAACCTGCACTCTGTGAAACTCAAGATTCACTTCACTGGAAAGCTGGGAATGAAATCCTTCACTTCTGATCATTGCTTCTACTTCACTATATCAGCTTCCATCCAAAGATCTTACAACACTCTAAAATCAATGTTAAACCTCAAAATCTCTGTGACAAAGAGAATATCACTTTCATTTTATGGGAGTCTAAATAAATTAAATAAATTAAAAGATAAATTGAAGGCTGGAACCAGTGTCAGACACAGGCTCCCGCACTTCAGGGACTGCAGCCTCAGTGCCATTGCACAAGGCATGTTGGAGCTGACATCTGGAAGTCATCTGGACCAAGCCTCTGCTCAAAGCAGGGCTATTCAGTCAGGTTGCTCAGGGCCTTCTCCAGTTGAGGCTTGAACTTCTCCAAGGATACAACCTTTAGCCACAAACTTTATGAACCTCTGTTCCAATGTTTATGGGTTAGAACTGAAACAGGGGAAGTTTAGATTGGATATAAGGAAGAAGTTCTTTACTGTGAGGGTGGTGAGGCACTGGAATGGGTTGCCCAGGGAAGCTGTGAATGTTCCATCCCTGGCGGTGTTCAAGGCCAGGTTGGCCAGAGCCTTGGGTGACATGGTTTAGTGTGAGATGTCACTGCCCTTGGCAGGGTGGTTGGAACTAGATGATCTTAAGGTCCTTTCCAGCCCTGATTATTCAATGATTCTGTTCGACCACCTTCACAGTGATATCATTTTTTCTTATATCTAACAACAATTTCTTATGTTGCAACTTCAGTTCATTCCTGTTCACATGCACTTCTGAGATGAATATGGCTTTTACTTCTCTACAAACTCATATTAAACAGCTGAATACAGAAAGCAGTACAATTCCCTCACCAGCCTTACCTTCTTAAGACAGAGAAAACCTACTTCTCTCGGCCTGCCCGTGTATGTTATGTGCTCCCACCGTGTAACCCCTATAGTAGCCCTGTCCTGGATACACCTCAGGATGCCCATGTTTTTCTATATCAGGGAACCACTATGACTGGGAGAATTGAGTGCCTGTGAAGGCAACAGAAATCTGGGAATCTGCTGCATACTGAATTCCCTCCTGGAGGTAGTTAAGAGAAAATATTTAGAACACTTGCACATACATATTAATTTTAAACCTTGTATCAGTGCAGTTCATCACAGTGGAAATATTTTGTGAATCTCTGCTTAATTTCGTAGAAACTTGTGAGATGGGAGAACTATTTCGCAGGATGATGTAGAAACACAGCTAGAACCAGAACTGCCCTACTCACACATACTGTGAGGTCTGCATGGTTTTGTCCCCAAGTCTTCAAGTTAAGTCTAGCTTCTTTGCACCAAAATTCAGAAAATGCTGACTAGCGCTAAAGGCTGAACATGTGGCCAGTCATACCATCAATATCACAGGCAGTCCCACCACCTCTCACTCTACCCAGGAAAGCTCAGAAAAACACATGGTCACATTGAGCATTCCTAAGACAAATGGTTCAATTCCAAGTCGCCTGGCCTGAAAAAAAACCCAACCTCTTTAGGTAATTAAAAAAAAAAATCATAGAGAAATAAACAAAAAAGGCGATGTTCCCAACCAGCAGGAGCATTTCACGTCTGTGGTTATTCCTGGAGCAAACTCCTGCTCTTGCTGTCCAGAAGGCACATCCCAGTGAATTTTCCATCAGGTGGGCCTGCTGTAGTGAAAAACTAAATTACATTTTTCCTTTATCATAGTACTTTCCTTTCTTAGCCTCTATTACTAGGGCTCTGGTCATATTCAGTCATGCAAGAGAGCAGGCATAGTTTAGAAGGCACAATCTCCACCACAGAAGCATGCCTTGCAAATCCTTAGCATGACTAGCATTTTACCATTTGTAGTCTTTCTAATCATCTCTAATCACATGCTGCAGAAAATGATTAATTCTGCATTTCCTTTCCTCCCCAGGTCAGAGGGAATGAACCACAGATGGACCATGTGTTTCCGAGATGGTTTCATGTCCCAAGCTTCTAAATGTTAGCTTGACATTTGGGTGAAGAAGAACATGATGGTATTTTGTATCTTGTAGCAGAACACATCTGTTATCAGCTTCAGAATACATATAGCCTGTTGGGCCATTAATGGATATACTGCAAACTGCCAGCTGCTGGTTGCATTTAGAGGCATCCTCCAGTCTTTGTAGGACCCATCTATGCCACAGGACTCTGGGCTCAAATCTACACTCAGGTTTGCAAAATTGCCTGTGGAATATGAAGATAAAATTTTCACTCTTTTCAATGCAGATCACATTCAGTGTTGGAAGCCTTACTTGTAACCCCATAAAAAAGTCTTATTCTCTTACACCACTTCTCAACTATGTCTAGTGAAGCCCCTTGAAAATGTCAATGAACCAAATGTCATGTTGCAAACCAAAAAAAAGGGGTAAAATCACTGATTTCACTGAGAATTTTGTCCCAGAATGCAATGTACCACCTGAATAACATAATACAGGTTTTACAAAACTGTATCTTCAAATAGCACTGATTAAATGGAGAAGAATACCTCCTTTCAAAAGCTGGCATGCTACATGATTTTGGGATGACTGCATGAAGCCAAATGATAGCTGTCAATGCACAGTTCTGGGCTATTCCATCAGCCTGCTATTTCATCAGCTCCACCTTTGATTAAAATAATTTCAATCTGCTTCTGAATTAAAGCTCCAGATGCAGTGCTTAATGCTTTGCTGGCAACAATTGTTGTATATATTGCTATAGTCTACCACTGAAATATATGAGTATGATCCAAGGCTGCTCCAGCCTATGCCTAGTTTGGGATTCCCCACAGGGGTTACAATAGCTGAAAATTAGAAGCATGCTATAGCTTTCAGACCATATGTCCTCCCCCTGGGCCAATTCCTGCTCCAGGAGCAAGGAATAGTAGTCTGGCAAACTGACTCTGCACTCCTCTGAGATTCCTCTTTCAGAAAGGGGGTTTCTGGCTACCCATTTAAGCTATCTCAGCTTTGCATTGCTCCACCATAGTGCCAATAACTGTTATTTAATGGGTGGCAGCTCTTAACCATTCCATGAACTTTTTTCTGCAGTGTTAGATAAAGCAAACAGTTTTCTTTTGTGCCTCTGTGCACAGTGGAAGCTGGAAATACATCAAAGGACTTGAAACTACAGCAACTTAAAGATCCTGATAACATTTATCTCACCCCCAACTTGTGCAAGGCTCTTTCTTGTTAACAATTATTTCAGGCAGTTTTTAAATGCTCCTGCTGATGTATTTTCTACTATTCCTCCACTGCAACATGCTTACTGTATTCTTGTATAACCTTATACACTGCACTGTCATAAAGGGCTTTACTGTGTTCAGTTGGGCTGGTGATGTGTAACTCCCATTCATCTTCTGGTAGCTTTATTTTCTTTGAAAAATTCTCTCATCTCATTGAAATACTAAAATGGGAAGCCAGTCAATTGGCAGATGAAGGAGTCAGAGCATGATAAACGCCACACAACATCAGGCAGCTCTTCTGTTTCTGCGTGGCAGCTCCATCATGGGTCCAGTGTCTCAGGGACAAGACAAAGGAGCAATGCCAGGGCATTACCTCTGCCTATAGAGTCTGGCAAAACATACGGACCATCTGGCTGATTTATATTGGCAAAACAGCCAATTCATATTTTCTATATTTTTGGCTTAGCATCTTGATTGTGACATACAGCCATGGCAAATTTCAGGCTGGAACCAAGTGAAAAGAAACAAAGCTGACCCAAAAAATATAAGGGAGAGGCCAAGAAAAACGATGACTTTAAAGTCATTGAGAACACTGCCATCTCTAGGCACTGCTGAGTCCTGCAAATACATGCAAAAAGTAACGCAGGCCCAAGCAGAGTACTGGTGCTATGAAGGGCATTGAAAATAAACAAGCCTTTCAGGTGAGGAGAAACACTCTATCTACCACATACTGAACTCTGCGTGTTATGCCATAGGGAGGTAAAGAAGGTGTCACTCATGCAACCAGAGTCCCTGAGGGTCCCAGAAGAAAGCTACACATGGACTGTCATCCACAACAGAAACAGACATTCACAGGAAAATGAGAACAAGAAGCCACAGAGCCAGTATGTTGGAGAAGGGCGCTCATGAAGTCAGTCAATCTTCCAGCACCATTAAGTGACTTAATTTTCTTTCAAGCCCTGTAATTGTCTAGTTGGCAGGACTGCCTTGCATGACAGCTATCCCATAAAGGAAAGCTCACAAAATCTGCTCCAGAGCAGACAGAGCTAATAGGTACATAGTGGCTTTAACTGATCTGGCACTGCTGAAATCCCTGGAAGTAAGACATAATAAATGCAAGGCCTCCACAAAGCCCCACATGTCAAACTGCTGTTAGCAGTGAGTCTAAGGAATCATTCTGAGATTAACAGCAGGGGTGAGAGTCCTGTCCTGGCCAGCACATGCCTGCAGATATGGCAAGCTGGGCATGATTACGGCTCCTCTGAAGTGAGTCAGATATAACCTCCTGCCAACTAGCTCTTGGTGACAGCTGAAGTCTGTGTATTTTCTGGCTCAGACCCCAGCACCCAATAACCTCCAATTCAGAGACCAAGCTTAACTTGAGGCCACTAAACCAACAAAAACCTAGAGTATCAATTGACCCTCTTTCACTTGTATACCCTTTCTTTCTGCAGTCTGCAAAACACGAGGGAGATGGGATTCCTGGCTTCTTGCCATCTTGTATACCAGTGTCGCACAACAGTGCGTGAAAGAGGGAACACTGAAACACATCAGGAAGTAGAGAGATCACAGTCCAGACAGATTTTAACCTTCCTTTGTCCGGAGGTGACCTGCACATCTAGCAAGACATGGATGTTGTCTTTGATTATGCCCGATCTCTGCATACAGACCAGTTGTGCTTTGTAACACAACACATTCTCTTTCAGTTGTTCCCCTCTGTATGCCACTCTGCTTCCCTCCTGGCTCCCAGCCTCAATACAGAAGAAACCAGAAAACTTTTAATCACCACTAATAAGCAGGCTAAGACATTTCCAGACAGAATCAGTTTAGTTCAAGCTAAAGTTGAAAGTATAATCAAACATTCCCCATGTGGCCACAGGTTTTAATTATAAGGTGATCTTCTGACCAGCTGCCTATTCATTTCTCACAATGTCTAGGAAATTCTTATCATGGCATCAGGACACAAGCTGGAGGAAAATATGGTAACAGTCTCCCTGACCATAAGCTACTTATGCTCAGTGGCTTAGGCTCAAGACAGATTAATTTAAACCTAATAAATTCACTGCAAGAACTTCTCTCAGATCCTAAATCTTCACTAAAATCAATGGGGTCCATGATGAGAGGTCTAAGAGATTTTGGTATCCAATTGACTAGGTAGCTATCTACCCAGGATGACTGTTGTTCAGTCAAGTTCAGTTGTGGCTATACTCTAGTTCTGTTCATTTTATTTTCCCATTTCACATCATCATACATAAATACAGTCAGTGATGCTTGAAAGGCACTGACATGCAGAATGATGGACTTGAACTTACTGTTACACTTTGCTATACCCAGGAGCCTGCTAGTTTTCATTCCAGTACAGATATGCCAGTTTTCTTACTAACATGCCAGCCTTCTTGGCTTGCATGTTGTGTTTCTTGGTTCAATTTTACTCATGCCTTTGTGAGCAGTAGAAACTTTACAAATAAGTGAAGCATTGCCTGTGCTTTAACCACCAGACCATACTCCTCCCACAGTGCACTCAGCAAGGAATGAAAGAAGGAATAATACGAGACGCAGAAGGCTCAGTTTACCTTGCTACAGACAGATACATACAGCAATCTTCCCTATCAAGCCAACTCCCCCTCCACAAATGGATTCACTTCAGTGGAAAGCAGCATTTCTACCCTCATTCTGCTTGGTAAATTCTGCTACGGGAGGATATGTTTTTCGATGGTCAAATTTCTGTAGGAATGACCCGACCGATGGACCCTACTTTAGAGACTGAATCTTGCCTTTTCTCAGGCCTGGCCCATCCTCTGTGCTGTGCAATGGTTTCCTGAGGGAGGAAGGAACTCTGAATATTTTCAGATGTACAGTTTCACCCATTAATATTTTATGGTCAATTAATGATTACCTTTATGAAGGCTTGTGAATAGATAAGGCCATCAGATCAGAAGCACTGAGGCTGGACCCAGAAGAGTTACGTTTGTCTGGAGCTTTACAATGTGGGTTTATTCAATGGGACAGGGCTATGTTAAATATGTCTGTACTCTATGATGATAATGATTCTTCTTCCATTAGTCCCCTGGCATATGGTCTTCTCTCTTAATGCACATAGTTTGTATTTTTCATGTATTTCTTTTACCTGGCATGTCTAGTATCATTACATTACATAACCAAGGGCCAACCATCTTGAACTGTGCTAAAACAGGAAATGAACACAGTATAAGTAGATGGTGACTGAAAAACTTCAGGATCAAATAATCATTTAAGGCTTTTGTAACACAAGTATTCCTGAAGTAGATGGGAGATACTGATTAAATTCTGTGACTACCCCTCTCCTCTGATCTATGGAGAAGCATAGACAAAAGTGCCCAGTAATTTCCAATCAGTTTAGTGCACTAGGAAAGTACATAAGTTCCACATGCTTCACTTTGAGTTTCACTGTTGTAGGCTTATTAAACTGGGCCTTTTTTCTCCTGTTTATGCATTTTTACATGATTCTTGTCAGGGGTTTATCTCAGCACCTATCACCTACTCATGAAATTACACTTGTTACAATCCTGAAGATTAATTACTATTTCAGTTTACACAGAAAGACCTGAAGAACCAGAATACCCAGCACATTTATCTATTACAGAGTCAAGAGCTGACTCCAAAATCCTCCAACCCAAGCCTCAGCCACCAACTACAGCTTCTTCTTGAAATGCTTCAGAAGCAACTTTCCTGTTGCTATGGCAGCATGAGGTCTGAATTCGTATTTCCCGCACAAAACCTGAAAGGAAAACCATCTTATAAATAAAGGCTGCATATCATGGCCCTTAATTTAAATGGGAGTTGTTACCCATTACATATGCTTTCAGGACACTGCACTCAACCCCTTTCAGAACTTACTCTTATGCAATGTTTCTTTTTTTGTTTTTCCTACTTAATTTGGACATGATGGCAGCGCTGCCCTAACATGGACCATGTATAGCCTTTAGGAACTGGCCCTCTGGAATAGCAGAAGAGATTGTATCACAGACCAAAAGGGCACAGAGCTGAACCAAATGGGGTTTAAAAAGGCAATGACAGGAATGGATTACATTTGCTTCTCCTTTACACAGCCCCTTCCAAGGCATAATCTCCTTGCTGCATTTCCCTCTTTTTCTTTCTCCTGTTTCTATATGCCCAGAGAGGTCACTAGAAAAAAGTCACTGTTAGGAGGCAACCTGGCTTAGAAACCAAGCCATTGAATAAGAAATTCCATGCTCTACCCCCAGCACAGCCATGGGCCTGCCACAAGACCTGGCCGCCTCCTTTCATTTCCCTGTATCTTCATTTCCCTCCCCTCTCCCAAGATATACACACATCTGGTTCTTTCATTTTGCTTGAAACCTCATCTAGGAATAGCCTGTTCTTAATGAGGTTGTGCACAGGGCAGGTCAGTATAATTGCATTCTTGGATGTGGGTTTCAGGCGTGCTTGCAATATAAATGATAATGATCTAAAACCCATCTGTGCAAAGGTAACGTTTTGAAGGAAAGAGTTTTGCTCCATGAATGTAGGAATGGGGACCTGTAGGTGGGGAATGTAGGAGGTCCTGGCAGTCTTTGGGAAGTGAAGAAAGCTGAAGCAATGACTGCTCCACAGATGAGGTGACTGCTCCGCAGATACGGCCTTGAAGAACAATTCTCGGAAAGAGCATCTTTCCATTTCTCTCTGGTTTCGTGCATCTTCCTTTCAGCTTTTGTTTTTAAAATAATGATGCCTTTTTTTTTTTTTTTTTTTTTTTTTTTAAATAACTCCTCTGGCCTCCTCCCTTCCTTCTGTCTCTAGGTCACACTTATCTTGACTTATGCTTACATCTTTCCTAACATCTACTTCTCTGCAGTAGTCTGAGAGAAGACTGCAGCCTGCTTTCGCCAGTCCCTCAATTCAACTCTCTTAGATGCCTCCCCACCTCCATCAAATCCCCACATTGTGCATGTGCATTAATAGGAAAGAAAGTGAAAATAGGAGCCCACCCATTACAGTTCTTTCCACAATGACCAGAAGGATCTGTGTTTGAGGCATGTTATAAAAATCATTGTAAAACAGGAAACAGCAAGGTGGAGTGAAAGGAAATTGGAAAGAGCCCTCAGCTTATGAATGTATAATGCAAGAACATGGGCCCTCGCTCCAGTTTAATCCTGCCAACAGTTACTAGACTGAGTTCCTTGAAAAAAAAGTCATTATTATGACTAACCATTCTGTATTTAGAGAGACACAGCGTTAGAAGACAAACAGTTCAAGCAGTGCTCTTGTGCTAGATGTTCTTCGCCTTTTCCTGTATATGGTCTTTTATTCCAGTGTTAATTGTGTTATAAAACATTCCCAACCTGTGGTGTTGAAAACACATTTATACATACAAAACGTAAAGAATTCAGCAACTCCAGAGGTAAAAATGCCTTGTAGCAGGAATTAAACCCACAGAAGGTTTAAAAAGTAATTATTAAAATATTCCTCTAGCAACAAATGACTACAGCTACTTCTGCACCGTACAGAGGACACTGGAATGGCCAGAGTTCTCACTGACAGGTGTCACCTGTGCTACAAAAGGTTTTGTTTTCACACATGGGCCAAGATCTGGAGATAAAAGAGTGGTGAACATGATGGCAAACCTTCCAGGGCAGAAAGATGAGGCAAAAAAGCTTGAAAGGGAGAAGAATGGCTTAAATGTCTATTTTTTTTTTTTTTGGCTGTGTTGGAAATATCGGCCCAAGAGGGGAAATGTTATGTGAACCACCAGGGATGTGCATTCCTCTGAGATCCAGGGAATGTGAAGCCTTTGCAGGCAGGCCAGATGCCAGGCTGTGACAGAGAAACCCTCTCATAGCCTTCCTACCTCTAGCAAAGAAGGGATAAAAACAAAAGAAAACAAACAAACAAAAACAAACAAACAAAAAAACCACACACACACAAAAAAACCAAACAAAAAAAAACCGAACAAAAAAACCCCAAAACCCACTCACACAAAAAAAAAAGAGGAAAAAAAAAAAGGAGAAGAGCCTGGTAAATCTCACAGCTTTCAGATTAACTTTTAATCCTGTTTCACTTCGAAAGTCTCTTGAACAAGCTCAGCTCTTCAGAGCTGAGGCTGCAAATCTCTCAGGGAAGGTTCCTGTGTTTAATAAGCTGTTTTGACTGGAATTCAAAGAAAAAGTAAAGATTTCTGTTGGCCTAGCAATAGAAGATGTAGCCCAGACCTATAACCCCATATCTGACTAGACAAAAATGTGTGCTCTGTTAAAAACTGGAGATTTCTCAGAAACATTGGCATTAGAATAGCTTTGGTTCCCCTGAAGTCAATAGCAAAAAGTCCCATCATCTCTAATGGAAATACCTGTGACTGATTTTATTTGGAAAGAAGGTGCTGGAAGGCAGGTGCCAGAACACCACATAACAAACCTGTAAGTTATATAGTGGCTCAGCTACTGGGCAAAATAGCTTCCAGTTTACTCTTTTCAACCATTCCACCCCAAATTAACCCTCAAAGTGCTTCATATCCTAAAAGCTTGTGAATTCTGACAAGTGGGGAAGCACAGAGCAGCTGAAATATCACTAACATGAGCAATGCTTATAATCAGCTTATAATAGGATAGACCCATAATTCATGTGATTCAGACTTTCTTGAATGACCTGGGCAAAATTTTGGTCACTCCTGTGGATCCTGTCAAGGTTCCCTGCTGTCTTATCTCCAGGACTTTAAGAATGAAAGAGCACAACACCCTGTTAACTGCACCAGAAGTTCTGGAAACAGGGGATCAGGCCTTTCTACCACCACTGCAGTGAGGTACCTCCCTTCATGTCCACACTTTCCATCCTAGTGCACCCAGATACAAAAATAAATCCTGCACCAAGACAGTGAACATCTCTTGAGGATTTCACTGAATGAAAAATTAAATCTAACCCCAGCAGAGACCCCTTCACTCTGACATGTCTTGTTTTCTTTAAGTTTTGTTTTTCTTCCCTTAACACAAATGTGGTCCATCATCTGCCCAAATTCAAACCTGATGTAGACTTTCTAAAACTGCTCCCAGCTAACTGTGGCACTCGAATGGCAGCCTGTCTTTTCTCATCTATTCTCGCTAATGTCTCTATTCACCAGACCTTCCCTTACAATTAAATTCCCATACTTGAAAATTAAAGTGACAGAAGTGAACAGCCCTGACTGAAGAAAGCATTAGTCCTCACATTTCTGCAAGCATGAATAGGAACATAAATTCCTTTGCAGGCTGGCAGGTCCACTGTCAAAGTTCCCAAAATCCACCTGTTTTGATTAGCACGGCTTGCATGCGACATGCCAAACACAATAGAGGGGTTTCATTTCCACTTTGATTTTAGCACTTCTTTTCCATTAATTGCCCCATTTCCTGATTCATCTACATCAAAATTAGCAAAATGAAAACACTCCCAGAAATCTACAAACCAGTAGATATTTAAGTGAGGTTGATCAATTTGCTAAGATGAGAAGGACTACTTCAATTTTCAAATGACTGAATAGTACACGTGCTTATTTTAAAAGCAAACCTACTAGTTCTCACAGGACTTCAAAACTCCTCATAAAAAAAAAAAAAAAACCAAACAGATTAGTTTGAGGTTTTTGTTTGGTTTGTTTTAGGTTGTTTGGGTTTTTTTTTTTCCAGTAGGTATTACTACTAGTGCTGGTTAGAAAATACTTTTTTCCTGCCTTGAAACATATTGAAGGCAATGATTTAAATACAGAAAAATGTGCCCTGAAGTCTGTGAATTTAAATCTAGACTCTAACAGCTCCCATGAAGCATCATGGTCTCCTCACTAGGAAGCAAACAAAGTACATCATCTGAAACCAAGTCCTGCCAGAAATTTCAGACAATAGGGCAGAATCAACCCAAAAGACAAGTCAGTTTTAGCTCCTGTTGTTCTGCAGCAGCATTCAATAAAGTGTTCTGAGTTAAATGCAGTTCTTAGTCTAACGACAGGCAACATTCTCTGTTGAAAGCTCGTATCTTCTGTGGTTTGAGCTATTTTTATTGTCAAAGACCAGGCCTATTTCAAGAAAGATTTTTATAAAAGCCTTCAGACAGTTAGCTACATGAGATAACAGATAAAAAACCTTTATCATTAGGACAACTGAGACACGGAAGTGAATGATGGTTGTGGTTATAGGTTCAGTTTGTGGTAGACCTGTGGGCTATATCTCTAGCACTTACCCTGAGCAGCCACCTGTGATCACTGATCCTGAGATTTCAGATTTCGCACCAAAATAAATATTTTGGCCAGTGGAATTTATTTTGTTTAGTTAAGAATATTTCTGTTTCTTCATAACATAACATTGCCAAATGAAGCAAACCAAAGGGATATAATCTAAATCTTCCTTAAATTTGAGTAACACAGAAGTAGCATATATTTAAGTTAAACACAGTATAAAATCGAGTAAGTGGAATCAGAATCCAGCAAAAGATGCAAAAGCAGAAAAACTACCAACACAAGAAATTTTTCATAGGCTTATTTGGGTTTTTTTATTTGAAAATGGGGAACATGAATGTGCTAAGACAAAGTCAGTGCTCTGCTGGAGCAGTGATCCCTTCCCCTTGTATTGTTTGATGCAGTGCCTGCAACAGGGAGTTCCAGTCTCAGCTGAAGTCTATAGTCATTAAGGCAGTGGTGGTGCTAACAGTTGTGTACCACCCTCTAGATAAGAAACATATGTGCTCCAAGGGACTTATAGTCTCAGCAAAGAACATAAAGCACGAGAGGAAACCACTCTTGTTTATATCATTTAAAGGAAGAAGACTGAGGTCCAGACATGTGAACTGTCACATATGGCCAACAACTGAATCAAGGTTTTCTCAGTCCCCATCTAACACTTTAAATGGAGGGCTACCTTCTCTCTCAAGAGCAGAATTATAAGAACAAAAGGCATGCCTTTGATGCACTGACAAATCCCCTGCCATCAATTGGTTGTTTATCTCATAAAAACATTACTTCTGTCACGAAAGTGGGTTTCCTGATTAAATAATAAAATCTTATCTTGGTTTGCATCAAGTAATGACTATATGAAACATGCATCTCACATCCTTTAAAGAAAGTGTAGCTGAACTTCAAAACACTGGGCTTGAGTGATTCAGTTACTAAAGGACAATTGTTTCTGCAATGTCAGGCAAGCTTTAGTGTAAGTAAAAGTATAGAACAAAGGTTTCCACTACTTACCAGCACACTGATTGTTTTCATCCAACTGGTAGCCAAATCGACACATCAGAGGTCTTGTAACAGTAGGGTAGTTAGAAACAGGGCCTGGTGCTGGGGGCGGTGGATAAATATTTGAATAAGGGTTCAGATATGGTGATCGATACACTGGGTTTGTTCGGGGTACACATAAATAGCCACCATTCTGGTTGACACACACCATATCTCCTCTGCAGGCCTCAGGAATAGTTCGGCATTCATCAATATCTGGAATGAAATTTAAAAAGTGAAATGAGTGATTGCCTCTTCATAGGACCTATCAAAAAAATAGCTAACATTTTTCCCAAGACTTTGCTAAAAAATTTGATACTGTCTTTGAATGGAAAAGCTAATCCTTCCTTGTGGAGCCTCGCTTTGAAGTCAGACCATACTAAGCCAGGAAACATCCCGTATGTTCAACACATACTATATTCTACTTGCTTTACCTCACTACTGGATGGGAGAAGGAAAGAGGAAAGCCTGATTTGTTATTCCGTATATGGTCTGTTTAAGCACTGATTTACACATGACTACAGCATGCTACCGCCTGTTCCTGCTAAAGGGTCTGTCCAAACCACAACATGCAGATCAGGATTTCAAACACTGGTGGTTTGGTTTGCCCAGCTGTGAAACTTGGATTCTGATTTGGAACTCCTGTAGCTCCCTCCCACAGAAGATGTTAGGGATGTTCAGATCTGGCGACATGATTCAGACCTCTTTCTTGCTATGATTGAGACCATTGCTGAATAAAATTTAGAAAGATAGAAATGGCTTAGCCAAACTGAGCATTTGCCTGGTCTTGGGGCACAGAAGAAGTAGGCTGCTATGACGGGGCAAGCAGTCTTTTTGTTCCTTTCCTTACTGCTTGAGTGACTTTAATGCATGCAGAAGATGCTGCCCTGGAAACTGAATGCCACTGATAAAAGATGCTGTAGGTCTAAGTGTGTGTTTCCCTATATTGCCTCAACAATTTACTTGGAGTTTCAACGTTGAGAAGTGGTAGAGTCTCTGAGCCACCAAGTGGAGGCTTCCAACAAAGCCAGTAAATACTGAATTTGAAGGAGAAAGAAGAGAATGAATGACCCTTGTCATTGGGAAACTAGAGTGAGCTCTCATCAAAATGCAGCACTGCTATATGAGAATCACTGACAGCCAATTAGTATCTCATCAACGTTGCTATATACTTGTGCTATGTAAACACATACATATTTTTATATACACATATATATATTTATATATACAGATACACAAACACACATATTTGTCACACAGCAAGAACTTTCAACTAAAATGTACTAGCAGCAGCACGATGTAAACTCATTAAATTCAGGATTTCTGAACTCTGTTTAAATGTATTGATTTAATTAGAGTCCTACCTAAGCATTGCCCAGAGGCACGGTCCAGGTCAAACCCATTAGTGCATTGTTGCTAAAATGAGAAAACAAAGGACAGTCAGTGACTCTAAAATGAGAGAGTTGCTGAATCAAATGCTTATCTGGATTACTCCATTTAGCACAATTGTCCAGCACTTTACAGTACACCAAAATGAAGTCCCTTCCCCAAAGAACAACCAGCAAGGCATTACCTTAGGTCTCAGAACATATGCCAGCCCCTTAACAGTTATAACAAAATTTTCATTTTCACCAAGCCTTTTGATTTTGAGAGGATAAATCTTTAGATGACACACATTCTAGGCATGCAAGGTTACTGGAAGCTTTGCTCCTTCCTATCCTATGGTGTTGATCTTTATCAGGGCTGCAACCTTGAGTGTTCAGCACCTCATCAGTGGCCATCATTTCTAAACCAATCAGTCCTAGTGAAGATTGTATCAAAGCCCATTAAAACGATTCCCTGCTCTTCCTAAGTTTTGACTATGTCTCCAGCTACAGAGCAACCAGCCAAGCAGTTGACACAAGCACAGGAACCTGTCAGTTGATAGGTGATACTAAGGAATGTAAGCATGAGATATCAAAAAACCAGGAACCACTGAAGTGACCAGGGGATCGGGTGTGTTCAAGATTCTTCCTTTTTTTGTAGTTGCTAAATGATAAAACCACTTAGGTTTAGATTTTGTGGAAGAAATCAGTGGAAGAGTGAAGTACTTGGTTCATGTTTGGAAAAGTTGTAGGTGGGAGACAAGGGGTTAGAGAGATAAGTCAGTGGAAGCAGGCCATCGCAGGAACTAAGGAGGGAACATGAAGTGAAACACATGGCACTGCTTGGAGTGCACCTGCCACTTGCATATATGAATACACAAACCCACTGTTAGAAGTGTCAAACAAGTATGAAGGAATTCAGTCCTCACTTAATTTGGCATTCTGAAATATTTTGGTATCACGTTGTGGAAAGTCAAGATATTCTGATGGGAGAACGTATAATCAGCCTCATGTTTTAAAGAATGTATGTACTCTACCTTTTGTTCTCTTTTCTGTGCTGTGGCATATACACTACACCTAGGTTAGCAGGAAAAGTTAAGGTACCTTTTAACACAGTTATTTTCTTTTGGACAGTAAGTGATGATTCAGAAGCACTGAAACTGCTATAGAACTGGTTTCAATAACTTTCTAGAACTTTATTCTAGAAAAGAATCCAATACTGTCAAAATGACCAGTTTCAGTATCTTCAGAAAGAAGTCATTGATATAATTTTGGTTTCAAGTTGCTTTCTGCTTAGAATTCAAAAATCAGTTTATGGTACAAGATGTTTTTATAAAATTCACAATGGAAACAACATTTTTTAAATTATAAAACCAAACCCTTAAAGACATCTCAAAAATTCTCCAGGGGCATGAAAAGCATTTCCCATACAGATCCAATGTTCACAAAAGCATCAATAAGCATGCCATGTGCAGGAAATTTTCAATGTAATAGAAAAAAACCCAACTACATTTCAGAGACTTTTGGCAAAGGTATTTAGAAACACAGCTCTTGACACTGAGTATATCTGGATTATCAACTAGGCATGCAAACTTAACATGCCTTTGGGAACAGTTTTTCCTGATTTAAAGTCCACATGGAACCCAAGAACACAAAGAACTAATGCTTCTGCTATTTCAAGAACTGGACTGTTTTACTTCCATCCACCCTCAAAAGCCCTGCCTCTTGAATTAAAATGGTATCAGGCATAAATTAAAATGAAAACTAGGATACAGTCATTCAGGATCACAGTCCAAAACTAAACAGTCTTGAAACAAAATCCTGCTATACACAGAAAATGCCTATTTATATGAATGAGCTTTCCAAGAGTGTATGTTCCCACCACAGAACTGAGCTGTCTCTAGTCTCATGGGATGGCTTTTCTCATTTCCTTTTCCAGAACTGTTCAGGTAAGAGGCAGAATCAGATTTTCAGTGTGTTCCAGGTTTCTACAGGGATATCTTGCTGAGCTGGCAAGGTTGAGTCAATAAGCTCAGTCCATGTTCAACTCCAGAATACCACTGGCTCCAAGTTCTCCCCTCTAAACCCTTAGACCACACAGCTTCCTTTTCATGTAAACCCCAGACCACAAAGCTTCCTATTCACCTGCTAGCCAGTTAAGTATCATGCCACTTCAGTACAAAACTGTGTACACTTCTCACCTGTGCTTTTCCAGGGCTTGAAAGGCAGATGGCCAGTGTGAAAGCAGTCAGTGTCCTGTAATGTGCACAGAAAATAGGTTGAAAACCTTCTAATATCCAGGCTTATTATATAGAATTACATGCACATGGGCAAATCAATTTCTAGTGACATTTCAGTATATTCCACAGCATTCTGCTAACATAAATTTGGCCTCAAAAGAGGAGTAATACAACTGTGGGCCACACTCAGATCTCAGAGTTGGTAATATACTATGGTTTTGTGCACACAGGATCAAAATCAGACTGTACATGTCTATTAGCTAACCTATATTTTTATGACACCCCATGCAGCAACTGTTTAATGAACAGGTGTGCAATATTCAATAAGCATTTTTGCCCCTTTCTGACACCTTTCTTTTGAGAATATAAAAGGTTTTCTTGCACATTATGCACATTGCACAGATGGGTAAACATAGGCCCTGCCTATGCTCACAGTGCAACGCATTGGCAAGGCTGCAGACATGTCAGGCAGGAGGTCCTGAATCCAAGCCAGTTGCTCTAACCGCTAAACCACATTTCATCCCTAGGAGACTGTATCTGAGATTAATCCATTTTCTGAGGGCCAGATTCTGTCCCTTTACTCAATCTTGAGCAATACATTGCTTTATAAGCAGACAGACTGTGCCAGGTCATCAGCTACTAGAAGCTGCTATCCTCAGCAAAGCCTTCCACAGTTATATCATCTTAGCATCTAGTGGGACCTACTGGGTCTCTTCACTGCAACTGAAAGAAGAGGATCTCTTTTTACAGAGCTCTGAGGTTATTTTTGGAACTTCTTACCTGGAGCATAAAAATTCTGATCAACTAAGCTCTCACCCCCAAGTATTTATCAAGAGACTGAAATCCATGAAAGGATAATAAGAAATTATTTTTTCTATGTACTACGGATTTCAGTGTTTTGCCACTGCGTCATACAAAACTTCTTCTCAATACAATTAGACCCACATCTTGCTTATCTTGGATTCTAGTTCTGAATGGCAATTGTATACAATATGTTCCCACAAAACCAGCACAGGAAGCAAGGGATATTTTAGGTAGCCTTAGTTCTGCTACCCAAGAAAGCTGCCAACTTTCTCTCTTAGAGCTGCCTCTGATTTCCAGTGCAAACTGAGCTGTTGAACAAGACCTATAAAATGCATCAGACAAAACCATACACAAGCAGTGACCGACACATTTAAACAAATTAATTTTAAATGAGGAGACAGGCACAAGCTCTGAAAAGTAAACATAAACCCTAAAATGGTTGTCTGTAGTGCTATGAAGACAGATTGTGCTTGCTGGCAGCTTTTGAGCGACAAGGAAAGGCAAATTCTGCACAGACTTTTCCTTGGAGTCAGATGGAAAGCATTCAAAGTACAAGGTTACCCATTTAGGATTGCACTTCCTTTACTGATTCCTCAAATCTTTTTGAAGAGATTTTAAAGCATGCACTGTTACAAAGGGTGTGTACTCACTTTGCATATAGCAAGAACAGCACCAAAAGGAAATAAAACAGGTTTTAGCTGAACGTTAACACCTAGCAACTGGGCTACACTCTACATTATTGCAGAGCAGTGCACACTAACAAAATCCCCTATAAAATTGGTCAGACAAAACTTATACATTTCTAGACAGTCTTAGTTTCCATTGTCACAAGTTAATATATCCTTTCCTCTTGGTGGGGGGTGACCTTACTGCCTCATATGTGTTCCGCCTCCAACCATCATTTCAATTTGCTCGTTACTTTAGATCTCAAGTCCCCTCAAGAATTATTAAGACATGCACAGCACAACCTATCAACACTATATGCAGCTGCTCTCAGTAGCTTGCCCAGCAGGCAAAATATTTTAAACTAGTAATTAAGTCCTGCAATAGTAACTAATTAGCTTCAAATCAATCACTGTAGCCAGTGGGATCATTTGCTGCCGCAATTCAGCACTCCCGCGAATGCCGGGGTTCCTGAAGCACAGGGTATGCACAGATTATGAAGAAATTTGTCGGAGACAGCACAGATTTAATAACAGACAGATCGTCTTTCCCCACCTCTGACCACTGAGATCCCGTCTCTTTGCAAATGGCTTTAGCAAGTGGATTTGCATACCAAATCTGTGCCACAGCTATTTTCCACAAGCAGGTTTCCCTTCAGTAGGTAAAGAAGTTTCATGCATATCACTTACCTTTTTAATCCTTGCATGTCCAAAACCGTTAGGGAAAGGTGGAAAAAAACCAGAGTCTGTGCTGATGAATAACTAAAAATTTTTTCCAAACATTACCCTCTGCTAGCACTTCAGTTCGTCAGTCATTTATAGTCCAAAGAATGAAACAGCAAGTAATGGAGAAGATCAGGAGCCGTCTGTACCTCCTCAGACACTGGAGAGAATACAGAGAAAGCACCTGGTTTTGCTTAGTTCTCTTCTGTAATTCAGCATTAAACCAATTGGAGGAGGAATGTTAAAAATGAACACTTCATTTTCTAAGTATGTTAAACAATGCAAATGGGGGCCTCAGCCTGGGACAGCTGGTTTAGATTACAAAGCTCACCAACTGGCTAGACTCCTCACAACAACCTCGAGGAGCCTGCCAGGATAAAACACTAACAGCTTGAAGGAAAGCCTCTCCCGTTGCAAACTTCACAGTTAAATGTGCCTCAGAGCAGAAAGCACCGTTATTGGACAGAAACCCTTATCAAGGGACTGGAGAAGGGAAGGGATTGTTTTCCTTGCTTTGAGAACAAAAAAAAAAAAGTCAGGCTTTTTGGAGGCCCTCTAGCTGGTGTCTCGGACAATGAATATGCAACACTCGCTGCTTCGTGCCAATGGCATACCGATGAAAGGTCTGACCCTCTGGGAGGTGAATAACTTGAATTCATGACACTTGCAGCTACAGGAACTATATTGCCTGGGGATTATCTGAAACCAGGAATAAACAAATTAAAAGTTCAAAGGAAAACAAATGGTTTGTCTGCAAACACTGACACAATGCTTAAGGGAGCAGCTTGTGAAATGCAGTATTTCTCAGGAAAGACAAATCTTGCAGATCTCCAGTTAAAACTGCAAAGGAAGGAAATAAAGTACTTTTTCAGGTGTTTTGCAATCTCGCCCCAAGCAGACCTTTAACATGTCAAGCAGAATATTTATGAGATGTGAGAGGTAAGCAATCAGATACTGCAAGGTTTATGCTAGATCCAAAGATGAACACTGAAATTGAATACAGACACAGACATTAAATGTCTACTTCAAAACTCTGTTGAGTTTTCCATTTGAGGAAAGCCTTTATTCCTAATGAACGTGAGATGCCCAATAAGATAAAAATCTGTCATCCCTCTCTAAAGCAGATTCAGAAACAGAGTTTTTACAACAGATATTCATAAAACTGGCCTCTAAGCATGGATACCCAGGTTAAGATACAAAGACTGAGCTGCTCCAGGGTTGCTGAGTCATATTGGTGCTAATGGGAAGTGCAACAGCTCTGTACCTCGTTAACTGCCTGCAACTGTCCAAATTACTTTTACAAAATGCATTAGACAGCGCCATTTCTGAAAGTTTGTCTCTCAGTGGCTTCCTTGCATCAGTTGTGTCGCATGGAAAATTAAACACCCTCCTAGGATTATTCAAAGAGAGCCAATACATTTGCAGATGAATAAAAATCAATTTTAAATAGACATCCCCAGAGCTTAAGAAAAACTCACACAGAGGACTTCTGAAGAAGCTCACTGGGCATGTTGCGAGAGGAAAGTTTTGTCATGGGTCAGAAAATAGGCAAGAAATACATAGCAAAGTGTCATTGTTTAAGCTTAGCCGTAAATTAGAAAACCACGTAGCCTGCTCATTCCAAACCCCTCCCTCCCCCAGCCCCGCTCCCGGAGGGATGAGGAGGAGGATGGAAAGAATGTAACTCCCACGGGCTGAGACAAGAACAGTCCAGTAACCAAGGTACAACACAAACCACTGCTGCTACCACCAATAACAACAATGATAAGGGAAATAACAAGGGAAGAGAACACAACTGCTCACCACCCACCGACTGAGCAGAATCTCCAGCCCTTCTGGGTAACTCTCAATTTACATCCTGGGCATGATGTGCTGTGGTACGGAATACCTTTTTGGCTAGTTTGGGTCAGGTGTCCTGTCTCTGCTTCCTCCTGGCTTCTCCTCCTCCCTGGCAGAGCATGAGGCTCAGAAAGTCCTTGGTCAGTTTAAACATTCTAAGCAGTAGCTAAAAACATAGATGTTATCAGCACTGTCCGCAGACTGAAAGTCAGAAACACAGCACTGCACCAGCTACCAAGAAGGAGAAAAATGACTGCTACTGCTTAACTCAAGACATTCAGTGATCTGGAGAGCTAACAAGCCGAAAAGTAGCAGAGCTTGCTGTATATTAGGTTTGTGAAGATCAACTGAAAGCATGGGAAACAGCTCTACAGCAAAACACATGCTCTGAGCATTCGTTTATGTTGATGAAGAGCTTGCTGCACACACTTGTTGATGTTTCACTTGTTGATCCATTAAACTTTTCTCACCATCGCACAGAAAAATCATTGTACACATGCCAGAAACACTGCAAGAATGCAGTACCAGTTTGCTCCCAAAGAATTGCCTCAGACTAAAGCGTTCTGATTCATCAGCCAACTGGCAGAGGTGTTCCAGCACTGGAATCAGGAGCTGAATCCAGACCTGACCACCTAAGGGGCTCCCTTAAGAAAGAATACTATACAAATGTTTTGATTTTTCCTGTCTCCATCTGACAGCTGGGGTGAATAAAAAGACAGAGTACAAGAAGTTTACCAAACCACAGCTTGG
The DNA here is from genome assembly GCA_009867235.2 of Psittacus erithacus. Lineage (NCBI taxonomy): Eukaryota > Metazoa > Chordata > Aves > Psittaciformes > Psittacidae > Psittacus > Psittacus erithacus. The sequence goes on from WYDI02150363.1 coordinate 135,256, forward strand.
GCTAGTTTACAGTGTGGTGACTGGTTTTGTTCCTAAATGAAAAGATTTGACGTTACGGCTAAGCCGAATTTCTGCAGCACCTTTTGGCAACTACCATCAGCCACAAAGTAATGAGATACAGCCACACCCTTCTCACAACTCTCTTTGACAGGAAAAGTTGCATAAAGAAAGAAGTCTGTGGTACATAAACCCCCTTTTGTTCACCCTATATAAACATGGACAATTCAATATATCTTTCAGCACTATGTTCTGACACCTTCACCATTTATGCTTAAAATAGGGGATAAACTTCACACCTAGCAGCACTCTCACTTCAGTGGTCTCAAATATCCCCCCCATGTTATAAAATCCATTACTTCATTTAGATTACCTTGATGTTTTGTCTTCATGAGGAGGTGCAGAACAGTCCCCATATAAAAGGGGTAAAAGTAACTATGGTCTTAACCATTTGCTTTGTGCATAGCGAGGGTTGAAACTATGCCTTTAATTATGTTTAAGACTTGGATTTCAAAAATTGTGTAATACATAATCATAAGAGGCACATAAACTATTTCATGTAACCTTAACTCTACCCTTCCTGGATGATACAACTGAGTGTATGAATCGTGCCATGCTTCTGCAGATAATGCACAGTGCTGGGTTAAAAGGGACCCTCAGCACTGCAGAACATAATCCAAGACAAAAGCTGCATATGGGTCAGGGGGCTCAGTAAGAGTTAATTACACTCAGCATTCCTGAACAAAGCAACTGTATCACAAAACCAAGCCCTTATATACTAACTTTCACAACACTTCATCTCTTTTTTTTTAATTCTGATATTATACTTCTGCAGAGCTACGTTGGCAAACACCTTCTTAGATGTTCTTGTAATTTTTTAAAGTTCACCCTTTCTGAACATTCTCAAGGACACTGTCAAACTGTGGGAGCAGAGATACACAGATCAGTATGGCAGTAGGGGTACAAGCCTGAAGCCTTTTTGAGTGATAAGTCTTAGGCATCTTTTACACAGCCATACAGACTTGAATTCATTGAAAGAATTTGGCAATAACTGACACTTTAAGGCCATATATGTCCAAGCTTTAGATGCTTAAAACATCCATTCTGCTCCCATCAAACCTTATAGAACCAAATTTTCTACTAGCAAAACTGGTAAAGCACTTAAGAGCAAAACTGTTGGGTATTTACTGGAATGATTGCATTTTGATAGTACCTAAGCTCCATGAGAAAGTTGGCCTTTGCTGTGGAAATCAATCTAAGTGATCCTAGAGACTGAGAAATTAGCAAGCTTTTGTATTGTCACAGGCTGGTATAACACAAGACACACAGCAATTTGAAACACACATCTCACCCTACTGCCACATAAATAGCACTAAGCACACAAGAAACTTGGTCTTAAACCTTAATTCTGCCTGAAAAAGAGTAGGGCTTGTTTCTTCCACCTCCTGGGAGAGAATCTGAACTTCAAACTGTTGGTGTTTGCAGAGGGTTCCCTCTCCTTTTTCAAAGATAGACTACGTAACATTATTAGCCGAGGCCTGCTTCAGTTACTGTCTGAATTACAAGAGCTATCTCATAACATCAATGCTATACTAAACTGTTCCAGATGGCTCAGACCAGAAATCAAAAGCACAGTCCCACACATATTTTCCTTTCCTAGCCAAACACAACACAAGCAAGAATTAACAGGAAAAATTAACATAATACGTAATGGTAGAAACATCACTAGTGCTAACTAAAACGTACTGGGAACGTAGAGTGTCTGAGATGGTGTGTTGATCTGCAGCTTACACTACTGTTCTAGGGAGGAGAAAGTGAACAGTTCCTGCTGAGCTGCTGGCTCTTGGGGCTTAGTTGCCTCAACATGGTACAGTTCAGGCACACATCACCTGTGTGAGATATCCATAGAAAAGAGGGCCAATACAGCATCCCTTCCTTACATTCTGTATGGGGATGTCACCCATGTGCCTGCAGCATTCATTCCTTTGAGATGGCAATACTGTTGATGATATCACTGCTTCCCAAGAACAGTAAGCAGAGAGCCCCTGTGATATTGTAGCGGATGGTCTCAGAGTTCCCTGCCAAGTGAGTCACATAATTGAAAGTTTTTATTTCACTTTATCCAACTCTACACCTTACAGATGTTACTATCTTGCAGGTCTGTGCTCACTCTGGTACTGGCTCCTAACAGCATAATTTCTTTAAGGAAAAAAGTTATCAGTGGAAAGCCAGGCACCACTGGATCCATTCTGAAATATAACAACACTAAACATGGACTAATATCACTTTATTGCTTTGAAAACATATTAATCATGCTATTACATAAGGAATAGGAGAATCTAGCAAGTACCAAAACCCAAACAGCTTAAATTTATGCCAAATGACCTGCATCTGATGCACGACAAAACTGTTTCAGGTGTATTACCTGCAGTAGAATCAAGTTTAATATTCATGATCACCTGCTTAGCTACAGTATTTTCACAGAAAGTCTAGGAACTCCACCTGAGGCAAAAAAAAAAAGAGTAATGTTCTTGGAAGAATGCTTCAGTATGGTAATTTTTTGTTTTTTGTTTACTTGGTTTTGTTTTGTTTTTCCCCCAAAAAAAGCAAGGAAAGCAAGCAAACTAAATCTTTTTGCAAGTTTTCCAGGAAAAATACAGAATCTTTCACAGCATTTTTGGTGCATGCAACAACTCTCAGCGAGACCTTTCCTATTACTATTAATTTGCAACAGGATACAACATTCTTGATTTTTTGATCCTTAAATGATTGGCAGTTATGCTTTTAAACCTATTTTCCTGTAAAAAGCACATGGAACACCATCCTGTACCTAAAGACAAAAGACCTTGAGAACTCACACCTTCCCCTTGGGCAGTTGTGAGTATCCAAGAATATGATGCCTCTGCCACTGTTCACATACTTCTTTTTTCCCTGTTGAGTCTCCTCTTCGAGCATAGATCTGGTAACTGCAATTCACATTCTGTCTGAAACTAGAAAGCTCCTTTAGTTTGTTTTTATTTTATAAGATGGACATACACATAAGCTAGGCTGAAGTCTTCTCCTCTACATTTTTTGTCAAATGATCTAGACAGTGACATCTCACGACAAGATGTTTACCAGCCCTTTTCAACAACAAATATAAATCCTTTATGGCCAGTTTCAGCTAATACTGAGCTTCCATAAAGAAAGACCTAAACCTCTTAATACTTCTGGACCAAGACTAAAGTCTATTTCACCATTTGAACAAGCCAATATTCAGTCTTCGCAACCACTGGTCTCCAATTGAGACCAGACAGTTAGAAGTATGTACTAAAACCTCCCTTAGAAATACTCAAGACCAATTTATTTTAGGTTTAAATGCCGCAAGAATGCAGTGTCTTCTGCAGTTTTTCAAGTTCTTTACTATCTCATGCACCACTGCACCACACTGTATGCACTGGGCACATCTGGCACAACAGCATCAGGCTACATGTTACAGCAGCTGGCTGGAGACAGTAGCTCACCCTTCCAAGTTAACATGGCAGCATTCTCTGCCTGCTGGGACATGTTTGTAGTAAAACCTCAGCTTCACCAGTGCTTCCTCCTCTCCCAGATGCTTTATTTTCATCACATAGAATTTACATTTTGGGTGGGTTTTTTTTTGTCCCCTTCAGATTTAGTTGAGCACCCTCTCTCTCTTGTTAAATATTTCTTTTAGTCTGCTCAGGCAATTCACTTTGTTTTTATCCAGAGCAGATTACCCTCCGTAGCATAGAGCCCATTCTGCATTTTCTATTAAAACACTTCAGGTTCCAAGCAAACCCAAACAAGTCTGTGGAAATGCCATCTCTCAGTGGGGATGTTTGAATGTTCACAAACGTGTGAGCTATTTTTGTAGGGGCACCTGCCAGAACCCTGCTGACAAATCCAGAGTAGAAAAATATTTTACATCAGCCCTCTCCTTCCAGAGTTTCTCTCTTTCCAATTGGTGGAAAACATTCCCTTTTTCAATATGTATCACTGGTATAGGTGCACATATAAGAAAAGACTTCCAGTTTCTTCCTCCAGTGACACAATCGGCAAAGATGTCCACGTTTTTGTCTCTTTATTTAATGATTTCTAGAGTTACACGTTAGACAAACATACGAGTGACAAAAAGTTTCTTTATGAGGAGAGGGGTAATTTTGCCTGATTTGTACTTAACTGTTTTCCTAACTTCAGGAGACATTTATAAACTTTTCTTCAATTTAAAAACTATTGCACTGAATTTACTTATTCCCATAGCAGGGATTACACTGTTTTACAATTTACCTGTTTATTTTGGCAGTTTTGTAAGTTAACCATGCTGTTTGGAAACAAATTGGTTATGAAAGCAGGTGATAAAAATGGAGTGTGTTGTCTACTTGTTTTTAGACTCAGTATTCACTGCTCTGCAGCAGTAAGGGCTGCTATAAGGAAGCAATTCCGAATGCTATAGGCATCCACATCACTGAGCAGGGGATGTACTCCTGTTTCCTATTTGCTGCACAAACACTGCAGTGCTTACAAAAGTCTTGCAAAAGGACACACTTTGCAGCAGAGATAGTTTCTTTCTTCTCATTTAATCAGCTAGCCTTTGCTTTGACATGTGCTGGTTATCACAGCTGAAGGAGTTGAGCAGTACCAGGGGCTACCCCGGCAGCAGTAGCTCGACTGTTGCCAGGGCTCCAGCTCAGGTGCTGGGGAGGGGAACAGAACCTCAAGCAACCATGCAAAGACAGTGGAATTGGACCCTTCCCTCAACAGAGGCACTCGTCCTGCTAACAGAGCCTGATAAAGAAATCAGTTCCCATTTTGTCCACTGTTTCAGAGCAAAATTCAAGAAGCTGAAGTTGTTCCAGGTGAAGAAAATACAAAGGAACAACAACTCTGACAGATGAAATGTAAAAAACAGAAAAGCAGGCCAAGAAAGTTTGAGAAACAAATTGTAAGAGGCATAAAAGCTAATAATAACACCAAGAGCAGGAAAATTGCCAAACAGTCTGCAAAGCCAACAGATGAGCAAGGTATAAAAATAGTGCTTAGAAAAGATAAAATCACAGTAGAAAGTTAAATGATTTCTTATCTGCATTTGCTCAAGAAACTCCAACAGGTTCTCATAGTGGGATAAAAAAAAGTAAAAAAATAAGAAAACATACTTGAGAGATCTGCTTCAAGTTGCGGCGCCAGCAGAAGAGGCTGTAGAACAAATCAAGAAAATGAAGAGCAATAACTCATCAGAACTCACTTGACATTTAGAAATTAAGTGTTGCAACTGAATTAAATGTGAAGTTATTTGACAGCTGAATTATTTATTCTAAGTGTAACCTCTCACAAAATTGCCTTTGTGCTAGAACAGAAGGTATCAAATAAGATACTAAATTTAATAGGTTTCCATATAATAAAACACAGAACAGTAAATCCAGGATATGAGGCAAATCAGTAGCATAGCACAGGAGACGGTGTTGATCTTTTAGGCCTAGATTTCCTTGGAGACATCCTTAACTACTGTGTATCTCAGGAAACTAGCTCTGATCCATGGCATATGGATTTATTTTTACATTTACTCTGTTACTGCATGCAACTGAAACTGGCTCCAGCCAACTCCTAACTGGCACCTGTAAATAGCAAACATGAACGTTTCCCAGCAAAAACTTAGGAATTTGGGTAAAATAGTTGTAATTTCTTTCTAAGTCTAGGATTTAACCTACAGGCTTTGTAGCCACCCCTGGTAGCCCAAGAAAGTGACCATGGAATGGGCACTGAAGCCAAGTTACATGTGGATAAGACTCCCAGGAAGTCTTGGCACTGGAATATACTGTTAGGATGTCTGCTGGGATACCGTTAGAAGACCAGGGAGAGGAAGAAAAAGGGAAGGACTTAAGAAGGCAAGTCCAACAGCTTATTGAAGGGGAACTTCTCAGCCCATCTCCTCTCCTCCACACTATTTTTGGCAGTTCTCGTTGCTGCATCAGGACCCTGGGCAACTGGGGCACTCAAGTGTCAAGCACAAAGACAAGACAACGTCACTGTGGCAGAGTACACGTAACCTTCTTCCAGTGAGTTACAAGCATAATTCAGTCTCAGTTTGGCCTCTCACTAAGGTTTTGTTTATATCTCCGGGACTTGAAGGTAGGCCCTTCAGGTTTTGATCAACTGCAATGACTTCTGATGTTTCCCTATTCCATTGTAGTTTCCAATGAAAATGTTTTCTTTCATGAACTAGATTTACTAGCCGTATTTGACCAGGGCAGTGCAGGCTTCAGACTGCCTATTAAAAGTACCAGTACGAGGAAGCTGGAACCACTTCCTGAATTCAGAAGAACATCACAACAAGAGTGCTGAGGGGTCCCTGAATCACCAGTCCAAGCAGGCAGGTTCTGGGCAGCAAACCATAGCCGTCGATCTGTCAAGAGTCCAGCAAAGACAGAGGCACTATCTATATGACCTTTGCTTGCAGGTGGCTCTCTGCAGGTCCTCGATCCTGAATACTCTGCAATGTGCTATTCAGCCTGGGTTTGGGTCCAGAAAGATCTGACAAACCTAGTTATGACTCATTGGTTTTCTTCAGAATCCTGTACTCCCCAAATTTTGGTAGTTTCACAGTAAGCCTCCTCTAAGCTAGCTGAAAACTGTTAAACACATTTGTTCCTGCTCCTATTGTCAAAAATAAGGCAGTCTTCTGTTTGCCTTCATTATTATTGGCACCCACTACTTGGGAATACAGAGCAAACTGCAGTCTAAATATTTTCCAATTCTATTTCCAGAGAAAGTTTCAGTTTTGATAATTATTTTTCACTGCTCCAGTTCACCATTCAAGCCACTTCCTTTACTATATTTTTTTACTTCTGGTAAAATTTAGTGTTGGATCCATGGTATGGCAGATAAAACAAAACATATGAATAAACCAGAATCAACTCAGTGATTTGCTTGCAATTCTGAAAACACACTTTTATTACAACCAGCGTGTTGCCCAAGTACTTTAATACCTTTTAACAATAAAGAAAACTCACGCAGGAGACAAGTGAAATATTTGTACATAAAGGTTAATTTTACAACCAACATTTCATCTGGTTGGCTCCCCCCATGGCTAGCTGAACACTCAATCTTTTATTTCTCTTTCTAAATACAGTATCTCAGCCACCCACACCTGAAAGCGTTCAGGATCGCTCCCATGGCGACTACCTATTCTCCTGCAAAATAATGTTTGCAGCTCTCACTGTTTACACATTCCCTATTTGGAACTAATATTTTCATTCAACTCACCTTACTTGCTCAAAACTGCCAGTATGCCCTACTGTTGCACTATTTACATCCAGTGGCCACTTTGTTGCTTAGGCTAAATATATTTTTGTTGATAATACTCTACTTATGCTCAGAGAGCACATGTATTCAGGGTACCCAAGTTGTATAAATCAGGTTACCCTCAGTTGTGTAAATGCAGTTGCCTCTGCCAAACCTAACATGGGCTTCTGCCTCTTTGGGCAGCATCAAAAGGTCAGATTCCCAAAACCTTAGCATGTCCTTAGCTGTCTACTCCCTACTTCACAAAACTTCAATTTGAAGCATTATAACTCTTAACTTCCTGTTCTCAGCCGGTTATGTTTAGCAGTGCTTCCTGTTCCAGGGAATCAGGAGCTACCACCCATCTGCCTCTACTAGGTCAAGATCAATCATCCAACTTTGTTTGCCTGATAGAATAGCTTTTGCAGAAAGCTGCCAAAAGATAAAACATGCACCATTTTGAGTGTATTATGTGCTTCTTTTCCCTGACCCCTTGGACTATTAACAATTCCATCAACAAACATTAGATATGAAGTGGCTTTGCTACAGTGATGGCTACTACTAGTTTACTGATTTAGGGCAAAATTCCAGCAAAATAGAACACTGCTACAGAGCTTTCTGCAGCTACCATCACTGGTGACCAGAAACTGCCACTGAAAAGGCAATTATCTTGGCTGCTCTCAGTTTCTGGAGCTCAGCTCAGTTCGTGTGTGGCTGACCAGTCTTGAGGGCTAGCTTTAGCTGTGAAGTTTCCCCATTGTGTATTCTGCAAAGTTCCTTCAAGCATGAGATGATGTTGAGTTTGACATTTTTTTTAAGACGTGGCAAAGCTCCAACCCCTACCAACAGACACTGTATCTCTGTATCTTTAGAATAGGAATTATTCTTTCATCTTATAAGCATAATGAATGGTCTTGAATTTGTCAGGGTTATCAATGTTAAATTTGATCAAGACATACATGTATTAAATTTATCAGATTTTTTTCTCACTTCACACAAAACCAAGTCTTCTGGGACCATCCTACTAGATTCATGGTTTTCTTGACTGCTGCATTTTTCTAGTCCACCTAATAAATGATGACAGAAATACGGCAAGAGAGAGCCATCTGGCATATCCCATCCCTCTTTTTCTTTTTTATTATTTTGAACTTTTCATGTGAATCTGTATCTCTTTTTTAGTAATTCAAGATTTCATTCTGGTTTTAGCTTTGAACTCCACAACTACATTCTTATCACTAGTTAGGGGATCTAGTAACATAGAAGCTCAGCTTCTGCAGCCACAACAGCCATCCCAGCTGTGGAACTACAACATTCACAAGAAGGTACTCTTAGTGTACATTCAACAGTGTACATTACTGTGGTAACAGGAGTGAAACAGAACTGCAAAAGAAGACTTTTGAAAAGAAAAAAAAAAAAAAAGGCATTTTCTTTCTGGGTGGAACATTCCACATAGCTGGATCTACCAGTAGCAAGGAGCTGCATCTCATTTCCTCAAAGCAGGAAACGTCTGAGTATGGTTCCCAACAAGAACAATCCAAAAGACACCCCTCCAAAACAACCCAAGGCATAAAAGGCCTTAAATCAAAATGGATATAAACAGAGAAAATGCGGTGTTTTCAGTCTGCTTAAGAGGCCTGTGAAACGTTTTTGGTGCTACTGTAGTATTTATTGGTTGACCCAACACAGGCCAATAAAGGTCAACCTTTCCAAAGGCAGTTTGTCACAGTGATAGAAACTTGGGAGCAAGCAATACTGATTTTAAAATCTGATCTATGAGAAGCTGTTTAATGGATATCTTAACACAGGAGTAGAGAAAGATTAATTCACTAGCAGTGCTCAAGGATGATGTACAACATCTGCGAACATTTTAAAAGAAATTAGTTTTAACCAGCAATGCTGCAAGCCCAGTAAGAAGGCACAAAACATCAATTACTTGATATAGGCACTTACTACATGAGAAATGCCTCTTTTTATGCATGAAAAAACCCAATTTATCTTCCAATTGTTACCTACAACAAAGAAAATAAGCCTTTAATCACTTGATACAATTTTTTCCATTTGGCAAAATGTTTTGACTTTTGGCAGCATGGCTGAACTCCAATTTGGAATAAATTTGTCCAAATTAGCCTTTCAACAGAAGTACCACCACCTGCAAACAGGCACATTTCTTGCACACTCTTGCTGATAATATGCTTTAAGGCTACTTGCTACAAAATGCCTTTGAGTTACAACAGGTGATGCTTTCAGGTACTTCTCAGCTTCTGTAAGCTTGAGATGAATACAACTGTCTTAAGAGTCAGTGTTGATACTGCTATGAACAACAGGCCATGTACAAATTATTTTTTCCTTTAAACAGAATGCCAGCAGTTGTCTAGTCCTCTATTTTTTTATTGAAGACTGGTTTCCACATTAAAGCTTTGCAGAGCTGCAAATTAATTCAGCAGTATATAATGGCACAACACAAGAGAACAAAGAAATGTAGCTGGTAGTTCTTCTATATTATTTTCTAAGAAACCTAATTACAAACTTTCCACCTGAAAGACACCTACTCAAGGCAACAAACTATTAAATATACTGGAAGGGGGAAAAGAAGAGCCCAAATAAAACAAACGCATGCAATGTTTTTAATTCCTTAAGCCCTACTGCTACCACTACCAGATGTCTATTAAAACATTGACAAAAGCATATCAACACAAACACTAGCTTGGTTTGGATGTCTAGATAAATCAAAGACCTCTCTGAAAGAATGCATGAAACTTATTTTTGTTATTTCCATGGTATAACAACGTCTCTCCATATTAAATGAATATTTGTATTTTTTCTTCAAAAAAATTTAATTTTATTCTGGCAAAATCTACTCCCAAACCAGAAGTTTCGGGAAGATGCAACATCAAGTTTACATGTATGTCTCATTAAACAAGTTGAGAAAGTTATTCTTTATCTTTTAGATTACATGCCAGTAATTAAAACTGGCAACAAGATGACATCAGGGATTAAAACTGCAAAGCTTTCATGATTCATGTGATAATGTTACATTCTTAAGAGGCAAGGATCTTCCATTCCGTCTCTTTCACTTCATCAATCAGTCACTGCTATATATGTTCCAGGTAGCCTGCCTTACTGGTAACTATTTATGCAAAATGGGTCAGGAAAATGAGTAAGAAGCAATGACCAAATGCAGGCTGGGAACTGACATTTGGTTAAAAAAGTTTTTTCTACACTGGTCACTATAACGTGCTTAATTATATGGCTATAACTAACCAGTTTAATGCAGAGATTTCAATTTAAAACACCCCCCAAAAAAAACTACACAAAGCAATTGTGCGTTATCCTACAGTAACGCCTGGAAGGATCAACCAGCTACTTCCTCCTCTTTGGACAGAATGCAGGATGAGCAAAGTACAGCAAAAACCAAAAGAGTCTAAAGAGGAGTACAGAAAATCCTAATCCTTATTTTTTCCCCTTATATCAAGCTTGCAAAATTAATTCCCTACTAGAATTCTGTGACCTTATCACTGAAGATAACTGACAGCATGTTAGACCAAAACTAGGAGGACCATATTTTTTTTCCCCAGCAAAAAGCAAGGTGAAAGAGAAAAATTAAGTCAAACAAAGAATAAAGATTTTCAGCTACTGCACCTACTCAAATTCCAGAGAGAATTTCCCTCCACACATACTCTGTGTGAAAGATCCACACAACTAACAGGATAGACTACATGAGTCACATACTTACATGTGGGAAACTGGAAAGGTAATTATATATGAAACAGTTATTAAGCACAAAGTAAACACATAAGAAAAACACATCTGCTAATCTTTCAATAAAAACAAACCTTGAAAGTTTAGAATACTCTGTGACACAGTCTAAGGACAAACAAGGCACTGAAGTTGTTCTACACTTTTCAATGCAAAAGTACTGCCCGGAACACAGAGCATATTTGATTTCTAACAAAGCAACAAGACCCAGCAATTTAGTTGTAGAATAAGCATCCCTAGAACAGAAACCTCTTAAGCCATGGGAATTTTCCACATAGTTCAACAGACCTCCTGGGACTTAAGGAAGTAGCTTAATGAGTAACTGTGAAGTTCTTCAGTACCTTTCTTGGTTTTACATTTCCCTCCTCAAACTCATAGCTTACTGTATAAATGGAGCTAATTTACAGCAGGCAGAAAAACAAACAAAAAAAAAAAAGTCTACATTTCATTTATTGGCATTTCTAGAGCTTCCTGGAAGAGAAACGTGTACATATCAAATCCTCTGCAACTAAAGAAAAAAATTGCACAATAAAGACCTGCTTAGTACATTCAAAGGATAGTGAACAACATGAGTCCATCTGTAATTCATATTGTATGTCACATAGTACTTAAAACCTAATCATTTCCTTCTGCTTTGGCTCACCAAAAGGTGATTTTATTCTGAAGCTGATATCTATCTATCTATCGTTAAATAGACACAATTACAAGACAAGAGAGACTGCACAAAAGCCATCAGAGCTCAGTTTTCTTTGTATTTGTTACAGGGGGCAAAAAAAAAAAAGTACCTATATCATTCCAGTTTAAGTGATGAGGTACCTCTGAAGTAGCAAACTGGAATGTTCTCAGCCAAGGTAATTTCAAATCTGCATTACATTTATTACATAATTCAGAACTTACTCTGGTACACCATGTGCAGCTGCTATCCTTCTAGAAATTTAACTGCCAAACTGTCTATAATGGAGCAAAAACTTCAAAATAAAAATTCAGTATGGTCAATCCATTTCCAACTTCATGTAGTCTTCCATGAAACTCTTGACATACTGAATAAAAGCAACTCAACCAGTTCTTAAGGTAAATACAGTAATTAAAAATCTCTGCCAGATTTCAAGGCAGCAAAAGAAAATCACTACTTGACCTCTACATAAATGCAAAGATTTCCTGCATTATTTTGGTTGAGTCTGTACAAGTTTCAGGAATTGATTTTATTTAAATATAACTCTTACAACTATTTAATCCAGAATCTTAATGAAAATGAGAAATAAAGTTTGACAGTTCTAATATAGAACTTGCACAACAGTTAGCTTAACACTGACTGAACAAGGAATGACATAAAAAGATTTAGAAATTACACACATTTTAAATGGAAGATGTTGTATTTCAGATTCACTTTGAAGATGACTTTCATCCTTTAGTATGCAACTTCATTCTTTACCTGCCAAACAAGCATACAAGTGATCACGGCAAAATTTACAGAATAATTGACTTGGCCTTGGTCTTACAAAGACCTATGTACATATTTGAGACAAGTAAGCATCTTCTTCCCTTTAAATTCTATACGTGTTCAAGCTTTAAGCCTATATTTGGATTTATAAAATCCTGTAAGATAAAAAGTCTTTGAAATATACATCTCAGATTATTACAGTACAATGTCTTTATATATGTGAACCTATCTTTTGGTAAATTACCCACTCTTCATCACATGGACACCTCTAGAAAATGAAGTAGTCACTTCCACAGTTAACTCCTTGGTGCTGATGCGTTTGACTGCTGAAAGCAGCCATTTGTCTGGGGTAAGGAGAAGAGGAGGAGAAATGAAATAGTTGTGCAAAAAGAGATTAAGATGTCTCAAACTGCCCCCAAATGCGACCAATCCTGTAAATAAGAAATACATGTCCTAGTGTACGTTAAATAAATATCATATGTTGCATGGGGGAAGACTGCAGCTGCTCAATAATCACACTCCCATATGCCCAACGCCTTATTCTTTGGAGTTTGTGTCAATAATTGCACACTTCAAATAAGATTCATTTTGGCTGGAGACTTTATTTTTTTTTTTAATCCTGGTCTTGAAGACCACTGCCAGTAGCAGATAGTTTGAATGGAAAAACGAATCTCAACACCAAAGAGTTAATGCTGTCTATGCATAACTGAAAGAACTCAGAGTATAATTGAGGTTTAAATGTCCTTCTACTTGTCTTCTGACAATCTAGCAACAAGATGGATCTTTTTTCTCATTTTAACATTTAACCCACACCCAGAATGAACTCCCGCTGTAAAGAAGGCAGCTATTCATGCCACCATTAGAATTTCCAAAACACTGGTTAATTTGTAATTAAAAGAAAAGCTAGGTACAACTGCAAACAAGTATGTGACTTTTTACAGAAGGCCTCATTGTGGTAAATTATATACATCATAGTGTTCTCATTTTCCTTAAAGTGCTACCATCATCATATTGGTACAAGATTATCTATTATTTTAGGAGGTCTTTAAGTACAGCACCAGCACTGGCATCAGGGGACACCGGCAATGGTGTGAAAGTAGGCAATGCATCAGAAATAGGTTTCATAAGCAGATGTCCAGAACTGCTAGCAGGTGTTATGAGAGGCACTGCTGCAGATCGAGGTGCTAAAAATGGATTTGCGTCTGGTCTTCTGCCCATTATTGAGACTGTAGAATCTGAAATATAAAAACAAAACCCAACAATAAAGACACTTCGTTAGAAAGCATTCATAACTCTACCCAATTTTACAGGATTTCTTCACAAACAAGCTCTAAAATTGCCTATTACTTTTGCAACATGAAAATCCTATCTTCTTGTCATAGACTGTAAGCACCCTCAAGGGCTTTCGTTCTCTCTCTCTTGGATCTCATCTGCCACTGCTTCTTTTACTGAAAAATACCTATGTCTACACTTCAGGCCACTAGTTACAAGACTGACTGCATTTCTGTGTGGATATTCTACTGACATTTGTGCCAGCACTTAAAAACTGCTACCATATGGCTTATTTCTAGAAACAAAAACTTAAAACAACCAGAAATTTAGCTCCTGTATGGGCAAAAGGAACCAAGAATTTAGTTCTTCCAGACAAGGAAACTGGTTTTTTCTTTTTAATTTGTGAAGTAAACCAGGTACTTTACCTATTGTATTACTGTTACAGAACAAGGAAAAAAGAGTAAAAAGAAAATTAAACTTAATTTAGGTTTATTAAGAAAATAAATATATACTGCTTTCAGAGAGGAATCAGTATTTCACACTGAAATACCAATTCATAATTCATAAATATCATGATTCATAATATAAATATCTAATTCACATTATGAATTAGATATTTATACTTGGTAACATACAACTGTTCTATACAAACACAAAATGGGTTTTTAGCGCATCTCTCTGCAGAGTTGCATAACTTACAGGGCTTTGGGGTTGTAGTTTTTTTTTTCCCCACAGGTAAAAGTTTCAATCAAAACAAGCCTCTGCAAATCAGCAGGACTGCATTAAAGTGAAGTCTTAAATGCACATAAAAAAATTCTTAGTTCTTGCATTACTTAGACAAAAACACATTAATTTCAACAAACATAATATAAGCATAATTCTTCTTTGCCATAGGAAAAAGTCAAAGTTAACACTCATGCGCAGCTTAGAGATTTCAAATCAGGCCATATATTTAATTGATTTTATGTCTGTCCTCTCTGAGGAACCAGATTCTACCTAACAGACAGGCATTACCAGGCTGCTATTACTTTCATTCTTACTCAGCAAGACCCAAGCTGATAAACAGGGATGCCAAAAATCAGAATTGGGTTCAGTGATATACAATATGGAGCTGTCTACACAGCATCTGTTTGGCTTTAACAGGTGTTGTTAAAGCCTCTCCATACCAAAGGGAATTTGATCCCTATGATCTTCTGTATTGAGATTTCAGGAAGTGGGGTACAGAAGCAGTGGGAGGAAGGGGTGGGGGAAGGAAAATAAGAAACAGAAGAGAAAGTACGAAACTGCAGGAAGGGAGCTGGGGGGAAGGGAGAAATCAAATTCTTAGTACACAAGAGGAAGCACAGAATCACTGAAATGCTCCTGAAAATTCCACCTTTAGTTATTTATGTTCCATGCAAGAATTCAAATTTTCCTTCAAATGTTACCTTGCATTTGAACATTGGATGGAGTACTGATAGTTTTACCAGTTCCTGCTGCTCCTAAAGGTTTCATATCATGAACAGAGAGCTTGGGTGGAGGAAGGCTTGGGCAAGATTCTGTTTCGAGGAATTTCACAAACAATTCTGAAAAAGACTACAAGAGGCTATCAGTTAGTACATTTTACTGAAGTTCTGTTGAAAAGTATGTAAGCTAAAACCACAAACATACATACACCGAGAAGGCATCAACAGCCTCCCAAAAATTTTGTGCGGGTACTTAGTCCTAAGTATGTGGTACTAAGTAGTCCTTACTGATTGACAATGAAATTTATTTCCAAAGCACACAGTGCTTTGTGAACTCAGTAAGTGGTATTATTATGAAATTGATAAAATTCTAAAGATAACATACATACTTCCACCATAGTTCCATTATTGATTTAAAGCAAATTGTTTCAAGAATCCCATGCTGCTAGTGATTGATATCACAGTATTTATTTCCTCTGACCATGCTCAGGCAGATCACTCCTCCAGAAACATAAATTTGCAACTTTTCTCTTAAAACCCATTACTTTCTTTATTTGACAAAAAGTCTTGAATAAAGAAACTATTAAGGCATCAGTAGCATCACAAAAAATTTTTTTGCTTAATAAAGTATTTATTTTCCTCTTTTACATCTGTAGTTAATCAGACTGCAATCTTCTGGTGGCTTAAGTACCTACATTATTTCAGGTCAAAAACCAATCCCTACACTTTTTAAAATATTTTACAGGACTCAATTCTCAACATGCTTTTCTAGCTCAGCAAGAAAAATACCTAAGGTTCATCCAAAAAGCCCAGTCCCTCAGTGTTCTATTCTTGAGCGCATTATTTACTGGTCTACAAAATGGAAAGTTCAATACACAAACTGCTCCCACAGATCACACTATAAGAACTGTTGCTTTACAGTATTTGAAAGCTTAAAATATCAACTTTATAAGCTGTATGTAAGAGAGACTAGCTGCAGCAGCTAAGAAAACTTTTCAAATGAAATTTCAAGCACACATGGAAACACAGTCATCAAAATATGATGTCATGGCTGTCTGAGTATTATAGAATTCCAGACTCCCACATATATTTAACTTCCAGCACTGTCAGTTTGCAAGATAAAGGCCATACTGTAAGAAGTCAGTGATCCCAGGAACCAGTGGAACAGTAACTGGATTTCTGTATTAGCCCAAAACCTAATATTGTACAGTTGTCATCAATGCCTATTTATTTACTTAGTGAGAAAATAATAACAAACAACACCCCAAACAAACCCAAAACAAAAAAACCCCAAGCCCTTATGCCAAAACAATTGTACAAAGCAAATAGTGGAAGACACAGTAGCATCAGTAACTCAATATACTGATTAACCAAACATCAGCATTAATATGCAACTGCCCCATTTTTTCCACTCTAGCATAAAGAACGCACAATTAATTCTTACACTGTTAAAAATGTTCTGATGAGTTGGCCTCAAAGGCGTACTAGGGACGCTCTTCGACCCAGCTCCTCCACCAAGCCAGCCAGTGACCCATCTTGTAACTCCTCTTTGGTCTTCAGATAATAACTAGAAAGTATTAAAAAAAAAAAATAAAATAATAATTTGGAAACCAAAAATAAAGCAGTAGATAAAGGAAACTGCAACACTGTGCTCATTATATTTATTCACCATGACTACGTGGGAATCCTACAGACAAATAATTACTGTTAAAACTTTCTTCTCTGCCTCCTGAAGACTGGCAATCTAAAATAATGGCTTTTTATTTATAAATATAAACCCCACATTTTTCACAATACCTAGTGGTACATACAAAACTGGCTTACTTTTCTGTAACAGACATATTCCAGCTATTATACACAACAGCACAAAGTAAAATCCCTTCCTTTCTGCATTAGCATTCCTCAGCAAAATCAGACTCAATTCTACTAAAATGATGTTATCAGAAGATTCCATTAAGATCAGCATGTCCCACATAAAAAACCCCACACTTTCCCCACAAGATGTGCAGGGGCATGTAGTTTAGCAGCAAGTCATTCTATTTTCAGATAAAGACACTGCACATAAAAAAAGGAAGTCTACTTTTCTGCAAAGCATTACCTGATCAAGTTCTTCCCTTTTTATTCCCAAGATACTGCCCATTAACCTTAGCACTTCAGGACGCTTATTTTTTGGAGTATGAAAATGCCCAACAAAGAGATTTCTCATCAGGAGCCTGCAGAACAAAGGAAGCTTGTTATATAGCCTGCCCTTACATAACAGTTGATACTGTAATACTGATGATTTATTCCTCATACTCTTGCCTAACTTACAATAATCCAAATAAACAAATTTAATACAAGGAACTAAAAGGGTAACTCACTCACTTCTCTACCCTACAAATTACAACATTTCTTATACAGCAGATGTCAATTTGGACAGTACCAGAAATACTGTATGCAAAAAGATGAAACTACATTGTGCATGCACTAATCTTGATGTAAGTACTACAATCAGGGAAAGAGTTTATTCTAAGATCTTGATTCAGGAGAACATTTAAAAAGATACTTATGTGTGGTCCCAGATCAAGATGTAAATGAAGAAGACAGGGAAACCAACTTGCCTATCCCCCATTTCAGTTCTAATTGGTAAAGAGAAGGGGAAGAAAATTAGTAAAGAAGGGAGATTTACACAACATCCAGGTATTGCTAGCTACATGAAAGGGCTTGCTGTTCACACCTTAGACATTATAACGGATGTTTATCAAGAACTTTAATCTCCATTTGCAGAGCTCATGCTACTGAAGAGCATTTCGACTTAGGGAACACATCAGTAATCAAAATCTACACTGCTATTCAGCTGATCAAAATTACTATTGACAACCACCCAGCAATTGAAAAATGTCAAAATAATCGAAGTATAATATAAAGGTCACACACAGAAGCACAGTGCTGCACTGTTCTTGCATCTGTGTTAGTAATGTACCTGTACACTGTGAGAAATGAAAACCAAAAGTGTATATCAAATCTTTCATTAAAGACTTACTTGTCCACTTTTCCTTCTGTGCTGTTCATAAGATTCATTAGTTTATTTTGTGCATCTTCTAACATTTCTCTTCTGATCTCACCTATAAAATGGCACAGCAAATCAACAAAGTTTCAAAGTTTACATTTTTGTTTCAAAACCTCCTAATAATGATGGTGTTCTAAAAAAACAAACAAAAACCAAACCAACAAAATTAGCTTGTTTTTCTAAAAAAAAAATAAATAAATGTCAACTTAAGTGATCGCTATTTGAAATCATAAGCTAAAATTTTTAGAATACTCTATGTTCAAGTACAGGAATACACAGAAAATAGATCAATTGCAGAAGGTGTGATGAACTGCTCTATTCTATGCAGATAATACAGAACCGTAAAGAAACTCTTGATCAAGGTCTATAGTGCTGTGCTGGCAATCTTTCTTATCATCTGACCAAACTGCATGTTGGCACCAGGTCTTTTGATCTCAGTCCTTAACCTCAAATATTTCCTAAATCTGCATGCTCCACTATCAAGTTGCTAGAGCCTTGAAGTACTAAGGAGTTCTCCAGTCTCCCAGGAGAATTACCAGCTAGCAGGGCAACATCAGTTACTTGCTGTGGCTTTCCTCTGTTAGGACCTTTCCTGCTCCTAATAACTGATGTAAGCTCTTTAAACAGCATGATGGGACACACTAATGCATCCTAGAACCAGTGCTGTGCTTCATGATTCAGTATGCTGGCAAGAAAGGCTTTCCTCTTTTGCCAGATTTCCTGTACATCTGAGAATACAAGCATTTCGTTAAAAATGGCACAGCTACCCATGAGCCAAAGACAAAACTGACAGGAAAATGGCAAATGCTTTCAGTGAGGTATCCTGGCCTGCAAATTAAGTGAATAGGCCAGTATTGTAAGTTAATTAACATGAGGTTGTGTAGCAGTGTGCTGGGAGCCACTGCACAAATTTTCTGCCTTTTTTTTTTTTTTTTTTTTTTTTGGTCAAGCTGACCTCAAGTTCTGATACTATTCTGTAGCGGCTGCACTGAAATCAGTTCGTCTAGGATAACGCAATACTGATCATGACATTCTTGGCCCACACAAAGGCCCACTCTTCCTCACAACAAACCTGAAAAAGGAACTATTAGAAAAGTTTAGATCCTGCATTCACTAGTGCTATAACTTTTCAGCTTTCTGAAATTTCTGACCTTCAACAATGATGTACTATCTATAAAGTATGTACTATCTACATACTTGAGCCTCACAACATCATTCCAAAAGTCCACAGACACAAGTTACTGGTTAGGTCAAATGCAGAATAGACTGAACTATCCCAGTCATTCTGTGTCAGTAACTCAGGCTTCCACTGATCTCCCACAAAACTCAAAAATAAAGCTCATAATAAAGAAAAAAAAACCAAACTCCTGAAAGCTTTACTTGCTGTAAGTATTTTACAACATTCTGACTGTAAGGAAACAAGGCACAAAAACTTCCCTTTATGAAAAAATCAGATATACTAGAAACTGGATAAAAGCATCTGGTGTTCAGGTCTACATAAGTTTGTACAAAAAAGCCAGAGCAGAAGTGCTAGAAAAACTTACTTCATTTAAATCCCTAAACACAGGATTCAAGAACACTGGCAACGTAACATTCTCAGTCAAGAAAACAAATTATTACAGGATATAAAGTATCCTTAGAAGATATACTACAAATTACCTAAAGACAGCAAAAATACAATTTTTCATCACATTGTGGTTCTGCAAAATACTTCTTTTCTTTTTTTTTTCTAACTGACATACAAAAGTACATGTATATTATAACATGGACTGTCCATGTGAAGACCAACTCTACCCTACAGTTGTATCAGCAGAATACAAAATCCCCCTCTATCAGGTTGAATGCTTACCTTCAAATCTTATGGAAAAAGTGCCAGTCAAATTTCCCTATCATTTTAACACTTCTTGAGCTCATGGCAATCAGAAGTGCTTCATTTAAAAAACAAAACAAAACCCACAGAAAGATACATTTTTCTTGTCTCTATTTTGTAGTTAATTTCCAAAAAGCCTCAATATCTTTGTAAAAAAAGTGACTTTCATAAACTTTTATACCCTTCAAATCATCTGGGATGCATGAAAAACGTTCCACTTTAGCTTCCACGACTTTCAATTTTAACAAATTCATGCCACAACTATGCTGACGCAACATGGTTCTCGACTAACACCAGTAACTCCATTAGAACCCACACAGAGTTTTCATGTATCTACATGAAAGAGCTGAGCCGTAAAATGGATACAACCTAGTTCAGATACTCCACATCTTTATACAGACATTTTATACACATTTTATACAGACTTCACAAACACAAATTTTAGAGAGTACAGAGTAGAACAAACTAACTAGTGTCATGCTGGGAAAATCTTTATTCAAGGAACACAAGGATTAAGCTCCTTACTCAAAACAAGTTAAAAACCAAACAAAAATATATATATTATATGACAATATATCTTGTAACAACTACATCCATATGCACTGAAATCCATTCCAATAATATGACTGCACTTCAGCATTCCCCTCTCTCAAAACACCAGGGTGAGAGGCACAGGAGAATTAATCCATGCTTTCAAGGTTTCAACTTACTTAAAATTATGCTACTTTGTAAACGTGGTTAAATAGGACCACAAAAACATGTGCAATATAATTATGTAATGTTAACAGTTGTAGGAGCATATATGGAAGTTCAGTTCTTTTTTAAGTCACTTTTACTCTGTGGAGACCGAAATAAATTAAACTACTTATGTCTCAGAAAGATACGAAAACCAATATCTGAAAATAAGTTTCAAATAAATCTTATGCTGTTGCTATTGCTGCTGTACAAAGCAAGACAATCACAAGTTTCCTTTTCAATTTTGATTCACATGATAAATTTTAGAACAAACTTATCAATAATTTAGATGAAATGTCACTGCTGTCTTCAATTTTTCTATTTTTTCCTGGCAAAAAAGATTTCGTATCAAAGAGGACCAACTTTTAAGGACAGCTATGCAGCTATATTCTATCCACAGTGGCTATGCAACTTCATCATTAAACATATTTTTTAAATGGAATATTTCCTTCTAAAATAGAGTCTTAAGAGTTGAAAAGGACTCAAACACGTACTTCGTGTATGTGAAAAGACTGAATAACAAAAAAGACTGAGCCAAAATTCAGTATGGGCTGCTGTAAACCAGACATTTACAACAGCCTCCAATAATTTGTTAACCATTTATGGCAATCCAGAAAACTGCATCTGGTACATCTTATACTTTTCCATTAAAATAACTTCTCCTGCCAAAAAAAATCCATAAAGAAATCCTTCAAAAGATTTGGCCAACAAAACTGTGTCTGGGAATGTGTTTGGACAATTTTCAATAAGCTATTATATGTTTTCTTGTGTAAATACAGAAAATGGAGTGGTCTTTTTTTTCCTCAATAAAAATTATGATTTATTCTACAACAACATTAAAGTGCTGTTTCCTTTATGCAACCATCCCGTCAATTTTTTTTAACATGTAAATCACTTGCCAATACAACATAGCTTGATAAAATACTGAGATTCCATTTCCCCTTAAAACTCAAATCCCTCCTGCTTTCATATGCAAAGGTTTGCAATCAAAATTAACCAGTAATAAAGAGCTTCCCAATTGAGAGTGCTATATTTGCCTATGCCAAAGTTAATTTCCATCCACAGTGTTTGAAAATTTTTGCTGTGAATGTCTCTGGCAAGGCAGGAAGATATAGATACATCAATTTAAAACCAAATGTGTTTAGATGTACATTCATGTAGCAGCTTGAAATTTAATTTAGCTTGTAAAATTAATATGTGAACTCAGGAAGCATTCCTATTTGGATGCCAAATTGTACTTAGACACAACTATTTTAAGTACTTGAATTATTTATTCAATTATATAGTAGAGAAGTTTGTCACTTTTTAACAGTTTGTGCTCCAATTGTGAAGACTTTCAAATGACTTTACACACCACCTATATGATCATAAGCAAGTATGCTAAAAAAAATATTATTTATCTCAAGAGTAAGATAAATCATAATTTAAAAATAAAAAGCAATTATTAGTTCTGCATGTTCAGAGCAAGAGTTATCACTGCATCCAGCAGAGGCACATTCCAGGTCTTGCCCCAGCAAACCTGAATTAAAGTCATCCACTCAAAATTCCCCAGACATGGGGAAAAAAACCCAGAAAGTAAAATCTGTTAAGTAACCATAGAGAATAAGCAAATCTCTGCTGTTCAAACTCCTTTTTTAGAGATGCTTCAGGGATCAACCACAAGTTTTCCTCTGGTTTTAGACTTATCCCATATGCTCAGTGAAAGCCTGACCAATAGCAGAGGATGCTGCAGTAATAGCAAAATATGGTGACCCACACAATGAAGAGTGAAAGAGAAAGTAGAGCTCATTTAGGAAAACTGAGAAGGAAAGGATACATGAAGACAATAACAAAAAAAGAAAAACGCCTAATATTCCCTCAGCAGTCAGTACTGTTAGTAAGTTCATCTATAGCAGAACTGTCATGGAACTAGACAAAGAGAAGTTAACTTTCCCTCTTGGTTTAATGGAACACTGCAGACAAAATTACATGCCAGGGCTAAGATGTAAGTACAGAAATCCAGAAGAACGATTATTAATTCTAAATCCCACTTTAGCTAATGCTATGATACTTTTCACATGAAAACTAAAATTAATGCAGTAGTGGGAAAAAAGGTTGACCATATGTTACTCATACATCTATTTTGTCACCATCAAGTGAGTGTCTCAAGTTTATAAATCTTACTTATGTTTGATATTCAAATACACTGTATAGAAGCTACCCTCCATTTTTTCCATTTAATTACACTAAACAGCTGAAGGCTATAAAAGAGAAATACACTGAAGTGGCACTGGTTTTCAGTAGAAGATTATTGTGTCTTTTTTAGGCTTTCCTCTAGTTTTAATGCTCAACATGCAAAAACCCAAACACAAAACCATACCCTAAAATATTCACAGAATCACAAAATCAAATAAATTTATGTTGGAAGGGATCTCTAGATCCTCTAGTCCAAAACCCTTTGCTCAAGAAGGGTCATCTACAGCAGCTTGTCATGGACCATGGCCAGTTAGGTTTTGAGTATCTTTCTGGATAGACACTCCATGTCTCTGGGCAACCTATTCCAACATTTGACCACCCTCACTATAAATACTCTTCAAAACTCTTTCTTTTGGCAAAATCCACCATCTGGCCAAGTTTTGTCTTCAAAAGTAATGACATTCATCAAATATTAGAGTACTTAATCTGAGAACAATGCGGAAGATACCTTTCAAAATATCAGAAATCAGGAAGTTCATTTTAAAAGAGAGCTAAAAATACAATCTAAAGATAAATCCAAGATCTTCCACATAATCTCTTCAGACAGTCTCATATCTGTGCAAGAACTGCTCCCTCTACATCTCTTGCCAACAGCACACCCTTTCTCCCTAACTGACTGTATTCCCGTGTCTATGTCAAGTAGGGTAGTTAGCTATCTGGGAAAGTCTGACAACATTTGGTACTATACACGCGTATTAAAATGACATTTTTTTAATTGCTATATTAAGGCCCTTGGTACTGGGGGGGAAGAGAGAAGAGACGAACAAAAACCCCCACAACTATATGGGGCTTTTGTTTGAGAAAGGTCCCTAACAAAAGGTAAGCATACTTCTTTAACTTTGCTTTATAAACAGCAAAAACCTCAAAAGATGGCACAGAATTACTCATTTCCTCATAGGAGATGAATTTCAGTAAGTTTCTAGAAATGCTATATTGTCTCCTGAGCTGACTGGAATGTAAAAAAAGTAGTTACCTTCTTTCTTAAGTTCTTCAATCTCCTCCTCTTTGATGTCAAGCTGCTCAGTAAGCCTTGATGCTGCATCCAGTGCAGCATTTGCCTCTCCTAAACTTTCCTGAATAGAGGGCAGGAAAGAGACCAGAAAAGAAGCAAGGAAGTTCATTACCACAGTTATGCTAATACAACATAGATCAAACATAACAGATGCAGAGACTTAAATCATCTGTTCTTTAGAATAACTGGGTTGTAAACATCCCCAGAAAAAAGATGGTCAGCACAGGAATGCTACTTAGCTAACCTTTTAGTGTTCCCCTCTCTTCCAAGGAAGAGAGAACAGTTACGTAACTTAATGTATTCTTAGACAGTTACACTCAACACAGCAATTAAAAACAAAAAATTCATTCAAGAATTAGCATTCAGTTTCATACAGTTCAATTTCATTATTCAGCCCACCTGTAGTGATGCAACTTTTTCTTCTAAGTTTTCCGCCTTTTTCCTCCATTCTTCAGCCTGTTTTTTGTGTTTCTCCAGCTCTGCTGAATACATAGCTTTTTCTTCTAAAGGGTTAAAAATACAAAGCCAAACAAGAAAGTCTTAACTCACAGCATGTAACTCTGAGATATGTGACTGCAAAAACCTCAGAATTATCAAGTCTAGCCTTCATGAGGTAGAGGTGGAATTCAAATTTCTTAAATGGGATATTGACCATCAGTTTTCACAGAGCCAGAATTGTTTCCTTATAGTTTTTTTAACAGACATCAGATTCTGAAATTCAAGCTATCAAAAAGGAAAACAGGCAACTAATATTTAAAAAGCACCATGATATGGTAACTAGGCCAGTTGAAAAACACTTGCTGCAATCTTTGCTATTTCTTGACAAAACTTACCCTGCTGGAATTGCTCTAGTACCATCTGCAGGTTGGCTAGTGACAATGCATACTGCTTCACTTGGTCTTGTGAGATGGTGAGCTGTAGCATAGTTTCATCTCTCTGCTTGGAAACCAGGTTTAATTGCTCTTGCAAAGATTCAACTTGCAGACTAGCTTGATGACTTCATGAAAATAAAATACATTATTTATTAAGACAGCAGAAGTAATCACAGAGAAAATTAAATCCCAGCAAAAATACTGTACCCTTAATTTTTCAGCTCAATTTACAAAAATGAAGGCAATTTTTGTTCGCCAGTCCCTCTTTGAAAAAAAAAAACCAAAACGAAAAACCCCAAAATCAAACCAACCAAAAAATCCCACCAACTAACAAAAGATTTTAAATAGCTCTTATAATAAATTTTTTTACATTAAAACCCCCCTATTTTTGTTTGAAGTGCATTAGAAAAAGAAAAACCTACTTTGTTATTCATTATTGCAACATTATCTTATCTTAAACAAAAAAAACCCTCCATATCTTGCCAATTATCTGCTTCAATTGCTAGATGAATCAATACATCTTTCTACCAATTTTTACTTTTAAAGCCAGTTCCCAAGAGCTCAGTATATCTTGCTCCACACTGACCACTGAATGCTCCATTTCACTTCCTATTATGCAAAAGTATTATAAACCCAACTTACTCCTGTGCCAGTCTTTTGAAAGAGTACCTATCAGGTGGCATACAGGCTATTTTTCTTAAAAGTTATTTGACAAATTTGATGAAGAATTAGGAAACATTCTGATTAACAGTTTTTACATAACCTCTTCCATTTCTTCACAATTTTTCACAACAAATTCTGCTCAACTCAGAATATCTATATTGAGAAAGTTAAGAGTGGAATCCATCTTTAGTACTTGAAGACTTTAGCTACATACATACTTTTTATTTTTTACTTTTTGACTAAAAAACCTGTTCATTTTGACAAGACCAAAAAAGCATTCTGGCACCTGAAGTAACCAACATTCCTTTAAATAAAACAGTATTAAAACAGTCAAGATAAGCACTGATTAATTTTAATACTTGGATTTTCATTGTTCTGGCTGAAAATTCTGGTGTTTTACTTATTTGCCATAATCACAATTGGCTCTAGCCTCCCAGGTTCTACCCGGGAGAACTTCAATGCATCTTACTTTACACAGGCTAAAAAGAAAAAAATCTTACAGCAGTACATATTTTCAATGGTATCAGGTATAAAGTATGTGTACTTGTCTCAAAAGCAATTCACAGACCACGACACTCACATCTGCGCACTGAAGTGCATAAAATAAAACTAGCTCAAACTGAGTGAAGGCTTGACTTGAAAAAGAAAGCTAAATCCATCTTCTTTAACAGACAACTAGATTAAAGGGTTGAGGAATTTTTGCTGTTTCTAGTTCTAAGCACAGTCATACACGTGAGATTTCAATAGCTGCCACCAAAAGGACAAGTACTTCCTCAACTTTGCAACAGCGGTCAAGTAGATTTCATATCATCTTTCTGATTTAGAGTAAGTTATTTTCTTTTTGTTTTCTCAAGTACTTAGCATGTTATAGAATAGTAATTCTGTAAAATACAGCCATCAAGTACCAGCCTAGCTGACTGTGACATCTACAGTTAATGTTACTGCTGTACAAGTTAAAAGACTACCTGGCATTCTCCACTGCAGTAGATGAGGACACGAGTTTTTCTTCCAAAGTCAAAACCTTCTTTCTTAGCTTGACCTCTCTGTCTTCCGCAGCTAAAGCTTCTCGCGTGTAGGAGTCTTCCATCTCTAAAAGATGATTGCGTAACCTCTCCAGCTCCTGATTTAGGCGCTGCTCTTTCTCACGTGAATGCTGTAACTATGTAGAACGTACCTTAAGTTGCTTGGACTATCACCTTTCATAACAGTAATTTAAGCAAACTTACAACATGTCCATAGAAGCACACTGCACAAGTATAGATTTTAAATTATTTTTACAAGCGATTGTTATCAAAAATAATACAGAAAACATTTTTTCTTTTATGTCTTGCAACTGTAAATTATTTGGTGGTGTACCTCATTCTGCAGGGCACTGCTCTCCATTTGCTTCTGCTTGAGCGCTACCATGACTTGGTCTCTTTCTTGCTGAAAAGTAACAGCCTTTTCCTGCATTGATTTAACTTCATTTAACAGTTGATTCAGTTCTCCTGTCTTGCCCTGTTGAAGCCACAAACATGCATTTCAAGCACAGCAAACAGTTTTACCAAAGGAGATACAGTCTTTGCCCAAAAGAGCTAAAAGACAATACTGATCTAACAAGGAAAAGGGCAAGATGCCCATGGCCCTACAACACAAAACAACATTTGGGGAAAATATTATTTTGAAGTTATTTCACTCACATATTGCAAGACAAAGTTATTGTTAAAAGACACTATGCAGAAGCATTGTCTTCATTGACTGCTGCAAACAAATGGATACCTAACTATCTTTAGATGAGATACGTATTATGTACATAGTGTTTCAGCCACTTGTATACTTGAAAACTTCACTTTTCCCCCTGGTGTTTGAAATCTGTTAGTTGTGATACCCATTTATTAGGCCACGCACATGTAAAACATCAGCCTAGGCAGGTGAACTAGTCTGTACTGAACACAACTTAACACATAAAAAAATCTTAAAAAAATAAACTATAGGGTGACCTCACTCCTGAAGATTAGCCTTCAATGAATCACAACAATGTCCAACATGTTTTCAGATGTCAAATTTCAACGAATAATGCTCTCACGTGCAGTTTACAACTTCACATAGACATATAAAGAACTGCAGGTATGTCAGTTACACAGAATTGACATGTACACATGAACACATTTTCAGTTATTGAAAACATGTCACCCTGCTCTTTACCTTTTGTGTCGTGTTGTTTTGAATGCATATTGAACATGCTGGATAAAAGTATACAAATCTTTGTTTTCATCACTAATATTTATTAGCTTCAATTATCTGTTTTATTAATCAAGCTGAGTATAGTAAAACTCTTTTTGCCCTAGAACCATAAACCTGCAGGCATTCTCTTTTAATGT
Organism: Psittacus erithacus; assembly: GCA_009867235.2. Taxonomy (NCBI): domain Eukaryota; kingdom Metazoa; phylum Chordata; class Aves; order Psittaciformes; family Psittacidae; genus Psittacus; species Psittacus erithacus. The sequence continues at coordinate 163,244 of WYDI02150363.1, forward strand.
CACGTTATCTTCTGACATGCACACATAAAATACAAAACTGTTTTAATACTGTTTTTTCTAGTTCTCCATGGTGATCACAAAATGTGTAACAGGAACTTCTCTGATCTGTGCAAGAAAAACATCCAGACAAATGTAACAGGCTTGTGAAACTGAAAGCCTAAACCACTGAGTGAAACTCTGCAGGCCAAAAGATATGCAACGCAGAGAACATAGCCAGACAATATGGATTTCTAGGAGTTAGAATTTAAAAAAAAAACCACCACCACAAACAACCTACAAACAAAACACACAAAAACCCCAATACAAACAAAAAAACCCCAAACCAACAAAACAGGAAGAGTGTTAATTTGTAAAGTATTAGTATGCTTTATATGGAAAGACTGAAGAATGTTAAAATTCCCAATGGTAATTCAAAGCCATTTGTCACAACATCACTGTATTTTGAGACAATAAAACTTCTCATTGTAATTCCATAGTATTTCTTTAGAACAGGATAGGAAAACATCTAGTATGAGCAAACAGAGCTAAACATCTGTCCTAAGTCAAACTTCCCACAAAAAAAAAAAAAAAAAAAAAATTAAAATCCTAGTTTTCAACTCATATTAAGTTTAAGTTGAGGCTTAAAAATGACAAATTTAAAAAGACACATATTGTTAAATGTAATTCATATTTTGCTTTCCAAACCCATTACACTGCAGATTTAGTTAGCAATTTGAAAAAGTTTCAGGGATGTGAGTGTGGTGAGGCACTGGAACAGGTTTGCCCAGAGAAATTATGGCTGTCCCATCCCTGGCAGTATACAAGGACAGGCTGGACAGAGCTTTGAGCAGCCTGGTCTAGTGGAAGGTGTCCCTGCCCATGGCAGAGGGGTAGGAACTAGATGACCATTAAAGTTCCTTTCAGCCAAAACCATTCTATTAATTTTAATTATATTTAAAAAAAAATAACAATAATGATATTAATTATAATTTAAATTACAGTAACTGTATTTTTAATTATAGTAGCGGGAAAACTAATGCCAAGTTACTTCGCAATGGTTTGCATAAATACCACTCTCTGATAATGGGCAATGCTCATAACTTCAGAGAATGGGAAGGTATGCTAAAAGCCAAAGGGACACTAAGAACAGAATGCACGGAGGCAGACATCTGTAAGAGAAGACTGAAGAACAGCAACCAGAATCATCAAGATGAAGAGAAAGGAGACCTGAGCAGTACAGAGGAAACAAAAAAAAAAAAAGAAAATCATCTGTTTGGAATTAATTACTAGAAAAGTCTCCCACCAAGACATACTCACTCTCAGAGCATCTACATCCTGGAGTTCTGCTGTCAAGTGTTTGTTAAACTACAGAAAGACTTTGGCACTGTAAATACCTATTTCTCAAAAAGAAATGGCAATTGACAAATTACTTGTTAACTCAAATTACATGCAAGGTAATTTACAAGCCACTGCAACTTTTCTCTGAATAGGCATTTTGAAAAAAGTGTCAATATTTCCATTTGTCAAATTGTACAGAAGAAACCACTGATTTAGCTTATCTAATCTTTCATCTTTTTTTGCACTGGAGTTTCTGTAGCCATAAAAGCAAGATACGGAAGTCCATTCACCTCATAGGGATGTTGTGAAGCAACCACATTGGAATAACAAACACTAGAGGAAAGTACACTGGAAAATTAGTTCTGCTGGCCAACTATGCAGAAGTTTGAGCAACATACAGTAAAAATAATATAGGGCTCTTCATGAACAGGGCCAAAGCATATTAAGCACTGCTCAGTAAATTAGCAATTACCAAGTAAATGAAATAAAAGTTGTTTATGGTTGCACAATTAACAGATAACACTGTAAACCACTCACCTGCTGACTTTTAATTTCTTAACTTTGCAGGGGTAGGATTTTTGTTATAGTGTAATGCAGTAGGGAGTCACAAACAGATTTCAGGCAAATACTTGATGCCTACATATATACAAAAATGCATTACCATGTCACTAATTTTGAAAGACATTCATAAATATGAACACACATACCTGTTCTTTTTCTTTCAGCAGCTTCTCAAAAGCAAGAGCTTTTTCCTTCATTGAGTGAGACTCAAACTCTTTCTCTTTCAGCATCATTGAAAATTGCATATTAGTCTCCTGAAGTGCTCGGAATTCTGTTTCTTTTTCCCTAGACTGTGTAACTATTTTTTCATTTTCTTCTTTCAGCTTTCTAATATCCATTTCTAAAATCAAATTTCGTTCCTTAAGATTAGTCACAGCTTGCTTCAAAAGCTCATTTTCATTCTCTTTATTACTAAGATTTTCACTCACAGAAAATAACTGGTCACTTTTAGATTTAATTAATATGTCTTTTTCCCTAAGTGATTTCTGCAAGACATCATGTTTTTCTTTGATCTGCCTCATCTCTGACTCAGTTCCTTCTTGATTCTTTCTTTCAATCTCTGATGCTGTAGCCACAGAATCAGACAGCCGTTGATTGTTTTCCTGAAGAGTTCTAATAGTTGAATCTTTCTCTTGCAGCTTTTTTTTCAGTTGTTCCAACTCATTTTGAAGGAGTTTAGCCTTGTCACCGAGTAGTTCTGGAGCACTGTGCTGTATGCCTGAAAGCTGTGAAACAGCGGAAGCCATCGTCACAGATGGTGTCACCAAATCAAGTTTACTAAGAAGAATATCCTTCGTGTTATAAAGCTGTCCTATGCTGTGTTGAACTTGTGCTAATTCCTGACTAAAACTTTTCAGCTTTTTCTCACTCTGTTCATAACTCTGAATCAAGCCATTATAATCTACCTGCAACTTCGAATTACTATCACTTTCAACTGAAATTTGTGCTTGAAGCTTGTGTAACTCTTCTTGGAGGTGAGCTGACTCATGCTGCATGTTCTGAACTGTGGTTATTACTTGTTGCTTCCACTCCTCCATCTTCTTTACTTGCTGTTTTAATTTATCGCGTTCTTGTAGAAGTTCTTCAAACTGGTTACTGTTAACACCTCCAGATCCGTTATCAGTACCTGTACTGGATGTCTGCAAGACAGTCAATAAGGTTTGGCATTTTTGACTTAGAGCATCTATTTCAATATCTTTTTCCCGAATGATACGGGATAAATTCTGAATAGTTTCTCTAGACATGTCTTGACTGCTGTTTTCAGATCTATCAGACAACTTTTTATTCTCCTCTTGCAACCTTACCAAAGCTGCTTCTTTAGCAGCAACCATATCCATGATATTACGATACTCTGTTTTTAACTGGCTGTTTTCTCTTGTCTTTTCACTTAGAACCGCTAGTACTTGTTCTCTTTCCAGAATATAAGCTTGCAGCTGCTGCTGAAGACAAAGAACATCCTGCCTAGAGGAAGCTGAGGAAACTCTAGCATTGAGAGCTTGTATTTCTAAATCTTTCTCTTGAATGATACGAGTAAGTTTGCCAACTTCATCCTTAGACAACTGATCAATTTGTTGACTTAGAGAAACATTCTTTTCATTTAGAAGCTTAATTTCCATCTCCCTTTCTTTGATACCTTTCACCAGTCTTTCAATTTCAGCTTTAGATAAGTCATGCTTTTCATTTCCGTTTTCTCCATTAAGAGTCTGAACTTTGGTTTCCTGAAAGAGATAAGAGGAATCAGTCTGAATAATCTGTCTCTCTTTGTGCAACTGAGTTCTAATTTGTTCAATTGTTTTCTGTAAATTTTTAATTTCCTCATCTTTCTCTAAAGAAAGTCTTTCGTGTGTGACATTCATTTGCTCACACTGAAATTTAGACTCATCTATTTCCTTTCTTTGCTCCTGCAAAGACTGCTGAAGTTGCACTGTTGTTTGGTTCTGATCTTCTACTGTTTTTTTGAGAACTTCTATTTCTTCTTCAAGATTATTCTTTATTACTTTTAACTGTGTTACCTCACTTTCAAGTTCAATAATAATATCTAAAGTTTTAGGTTCAACCACAGGCACAGATCTGCTTTGCTGATCCTTAAGGCGTTCGAGTTCTTCTTTCAAATGGTTATTTTCCTCCTTCATAACTGCAAGACTTCTGTCTTTTTCTTCCAAGTTCTGTTTTAAGACATCCTGGTTTTTTGAAACTTTCATATATTCCTCAAGTTCCTGCTTCACTTGTAAGGCTTGATTTTTAAATTTTTCAATAAATATCTCTTTTTCTTTAATGAGTTCTGTCAACTGCTTTTGTCCTCCTAAGCTAGTAGTCAACATTTCTTTTGTTTCTTGATGGTCAATTTCCATCTGCTCAATTCTCCTTTTAAGTTCAGCAACCTTGAAGTCTTTCTCTTGACTGCATTTAACTAGGCGCTCATGTTCAAGCTGCAACGCACCGGTATCCATACTCCGTGCTTGCGATAATTCCTCAATAGTCTGCTTATACTTATGTGCTTGCTCCAAAAGCCTCCTCTCTACCTGGTTTAATTCACTCTCCAACTGTCTTTTTTCCATTTTCAAAGCCTCCACAACAGTGTCTTTTTCCAAGTAAACTTTATTTTTCTCAGAAATGGCATTATTTAACTCCTGTTTTAGTTCTTCAGTGGCTGCCATCAGCTTTCCATTTTCTGCTCTGAGATCCAACAGAGATTTCTTTAATTCTTCATTCAGTTGCTTATATTCTGAAATGTCATTCTGTAGTTTTGCAATTTCTACTCCTCTTTCTTTCAGAATCAGATCTTGACAAGTGTAGTCAGATTCCTGATTACTTTTTTCTGTTAACTTGCTCAAGGATACAGAAAGTTCCTCCTCTCTTTCTTTTAGCCTCTGCTGCAATTCTCCGACCTCTTTTTTGTGATGAAAATTACAGTCCTGGGCTTTCCTTAATTGTTCCTGAAGATCTTTAATATTATCTTGAAGCTGCTGCTTACTTATATGCAAATCATTAAGTGCATACGAACATTGGCTTAGTTTTTCTTTCTGAATATCTAACTCCTTCATAGTTTCCATCTTCTCCATTTCTAATTCTGATAATTTATTTCTTTCAAATTCTACATCAAATTTCAGCTGGTTGATGATACTATCAGTTTCCATGTGGTGCTTTGACAGCTGCTCCTTTAGTGTAATCACATGCTGAAATGTACACAGACAAGAACTCATTAGGAAAGAAGAACCAGCTGAACCATGTGTGCGTTTTTATCCTCTGAATGCTAAAAGAAAAAAAAAACCCACAAACAAAAAAAACCAAAACCCCACACCTGAGAGGAAGGAAAACTGCTTCCTAGTCGCTAAGGACAGGTAGCAAGTATGATCAACTAGTCAATGCTAACTTAATTAAAAACACGTATCAAATAATCAAATAGGAATAGATTACACTTCGTTAAGAATAAAAATCCTAACTACTTAAATCAAGGAACAAAAAGAGAGTTACCTAAGAAAAAGAACCATCAGAATTTGCCAGGACAGTTGGAATGGGTACACAGCATATACCCATTCCTTAAAACCAGGGCGGCACTAAATTTAAAATAACAAATTACAGAAGAGAATGCCCATACGTATATTCTATTTTCAATTTCTTGTTCATGCTTAATTTGAAACACATTTGCCGGGATTCATTTCATAGGAAAAAAATTTAATGCTTAATTCCATAAAGCAAACCAGTACTGAAAACACATGGCTTGCAACTGGATGTTTACAGGTCCAATATATCAGAAAAGTGATAAAAAGGTTATCATTCCATTTTGATTACAGTCAGTGACCTTTTTTGCCCCACACATGCTCGTATTCGAAAGAACCTGTAATAACACAACTTAATTATTCAACATAATTAAAAATAATAAAAGGAAAAAGTTTTTATAAATAACTCATATTATGCATACTGTCATAAGATGGAGGTCTAAATACTAGCAGGATAAGCCTTGTGGAGTAAAAAATTAAGTAATATTTAACTGGACTTCGGGAAGTGACATCCGTTATGGACAGCAGACACACCATGTTATTTCTTCAGTCATAATAAATGGGTTTCTTGCACTTTAGAATTTTGCACTAAGATGGTCTCAATAATCTTTTTAAGCTTCGGAGGATAACTTCTATTTCCCTGTTATCTATGTTCAAAGATCAACTTAAAAAAATTAACATGCACAAATCTAAATATTTCAGCAGTTCAATAAACAGCTGCAGTGTTTATTACCTGAGTAGCTTCTTGATTCTGCTTGTCTAGTTCTTCCAACTCCACTATTAATGTTTCTCTTTCAGCAATACTTGCATTTAATTCATGCTCTTTCCTTTCCAAATCTTGTCTTAACTGACTTAATTCTGAATTCTGATCCTCAGCATATGCAGAAAGAATATTCGCATTTTTATGTTGTGAACTTGTCAGTTCCCTTTCAAGTCCTTCCTTAAGTTAAAAAAAATTAAACTTAACCTTGGTGAAACTTATAACCTCTTCACATCTGAAATGGTTTATTTTTCCCCCTTCAACAATTAAAAGTAAAATATGCCCTTTTTTTTGTTAGAATCGTTAGGCCTACATTAATATTATGCCACTTAAAAATTCTTCATCGTGAAGTATTTGTTTCTACCATTCACACATAGACATTTATTTTCTCATCACTAAGTTTAGGGCTGTAATTTATGAGCTTCTGCACAAAAAGCCAGCGTCTGGCAAGCAAAGTTATACACACCCCTGAGGCACGGATCCACAGCTGGGATAAATTATTATACATCCAAGAGACACTCTAAACATGTAGCATGTTGCATAGTGAGACAGGAAGTCTTAATAAAGGATGCCTAAATAACATCCTTATGAAAAATGCCATGGGAACTCTTCAACACAGGCAAAAACACAGAAGACCTCAGTTGAGAAATACTACTGGAAACAAAGTAAACTAAGCCAAATCTCTCAAGCCTGAGTTTATAAAGGGCTAAGTCAACCTTGCCAAACTCTAAAGGTGTGTTCCAGAGAAACTGTATGTTTCACTGCTTAACTTGACCAGTAGATGCAATGTACTACTACTAGAGTACTACATGTAAGAAGTATTTTACAGCTGGTAACAGCTTTTAAAGCTGATAGTATCAAAAGTGGAATGGGCCAAACAGGTGAAAAGTGACAAATTTTACAGAATATACTACTAGTACTTTTAAAATTTATGTTACAGCAGCCTAAGTAGCAATGGATAGGTGAAAATCTAGTTTTCTTTAACAGAGAAACTGTGGAGTTTCACAAGTCAAAATGTGTCGTTTCTATCAATTCCACATGTAATTCCAGAACTAATCTACAATTTTTTCCTTGATTACAAGGTTATTAATGTAGAAGTGTAAATGCTCCAAAAAATGTATAGTGCCAGAACATGTTTTCCATCAGTTACTATTTACACAAACTTTGTTGGCTCAATTTAGAAATTGCTTTACCTGATTTAAACTTGAAAGTCTTGCTATTTCATTTTCTGCTTCTATAAAGGAAAAAAAATCCAGAATTTTACCACTTTCCAAATAACAAGAAAAACAATTCTCCCACCTTGCCCCAGCAACACTCTGCTGCTCAGAAGAGTTTCACAGTATTTATTTTGAGATGATAATCATCAGTGCTGTAGATTGAAATGCACCATCAACCACCACCACAAAGTAGAGCATTACTTTTACTACTGAGTCTACATTAGGAGGACTTTGGCACTACAGTGTCTCAATCATGCAATATTAAAAGATTTTCTACATATGGATACATTTCTTAAAACAGAGAAGTTTCAGTGTTACTTTAGGGAGAAGATATTAGCAACAGATTGTCTTTACCAAAATTGCACTTTTAGAATTTAAACAGGAAACTTCATGCTGTTATTTACCTAATCAGAAAGCCTTATGATAATCAATCATGCTAGTTCCAGCTATGTCTCCTTTTCAGCTTAGCGTTACCTCAATGGAAAACCTGTTTCTAAACCAGCAACTTTCAAAAGATAGATATTCTCATACTAAGTTCCAAATTCTTAAAGTAAAATCTGAGCTTTAAAAGTGAAAACCTGTGAAGGTTTACTAAAAATAATTAAATTAAAAAAAAAACAACAATCATCATCTTAGTACCTAACAGTGCTTGCTGTAGTCTGACAATATCCTCTGGTAATGATGTTTTTGATTGGAGCTTCTTGTTCTGTTCTTTCAGGAGGGCATCTTGCTCTGCAATAGCGCTTTGAAGCTTGCTAAGTTCAGACTTAAGATTTTCATATTCTTGCATTATTTGGATCTTTTCTACTTTTGCCAATTCTTGCTCTTTCAGAAGAATTTTGTTTTCTTCTTTAGCAGAAGACAACTTGTGATTTAATTTTCTTATTTCATCCTCTTGGTCCTTTACAACCTCCAACTCTTCTATTTTTCCTCCTTCTAGACTCCGAGCATTTTTTTTCTGTTCACTAATTCTACAGCCACCCATGGCATCAGTGTTCACACCATCTGAAAAGCAAAAAGATTGTTAGCAATTTTAACTATTAACCAAAACCAGCAGCACTGCAGATCTTTTGCTTAAGGGTCTCTTCTTCTACCCTTTCTCCTGACAGAGGGAGAGATCAAAACCAAAGACTTGATAATCATCATCAACAGAAAGCTTACTTAAGTAGAATTAAGATTTGAAGCATGGCCACGCATACTACTGGCTTGATATACAGCTTTTCAAATACTTACACATCCTAGTGTAGTATTTATTATTGAAATAATTTTAAAACTTAAAGTGTTGTGAACAGTGTATGTTTTGCCATTTAACTAAAACATACTTGACCCTCATCTCTCTGGTGGGGAAATGACACAATCTAGTATACTGCGATTCGGAATCCCTTAATTTTCTAACAATAATTTAATCAAACACAACTAATTCAGCCTGATGCAAAATCTCTGTTAGTATTTTAATTAAATTTCAAAGGTTTGTTGAATGGTTGATATAGAGAACTATTTGCTACAGATTAGTATATCATTTGCTAAATGATGCACAGAGTTTTTTACTTAAAAAAATCTCATTTTGCAGAATTGATGTTTTCACACATCTACCATGTTATCACAATGTAACTTCTAGAGAAGTTGGAGTATAAAAAGGCGTAATCAGAAATTACAGGAAAAAAAGCTAAATGGCTGCTTGTGAATTCACTTCAGTGTAAGCTCAAACACTTCCTCCTGCCCCAGTCTGTATAATGATGTCAAACAGACCAACAAAATAAAAAAAAAATTAAATACTCTCAAATCTTCAAAAGCTGTGAGCAGTATTTATTTTACAGATGACTTGTAATGCAATAGATATGGGATTCCTCCCTTTAACTTCATTAAATTACTCCTGCTGGTGTATGTACATACAGTAAAAAACAGATTACATCTTAACAGGCATCTGATTTTCAGACATAAATTCCCTATCAGTACTACTTTAGGCATTAAGAGGCTGTGAAAATATTTCCCTTCTTTCCAAGAAGGAAATGGATCTGTCTTTCCAAAAGGAGAGTATATACTCTTTAGAAGCCCAAGTTTTAACACATAATAAAATAGACGTTTCCAGGCAAATCTTACGCATTTATGTAAGGAAGCCTCTAAAGGAAATCTGACATAGCTATTTTTATGGAATATTAAATAGCCTACAAGACAACAAAAAGCATCTTGTGAGAATTTCTAAGCTTCTCCTACAATCTAGTCACGCTGCAGACTAAAGTGTGGTCCTTACGTCAGTCTTGAACTTTTGTCAAGTAACTGAATTGGCACATAGTACCTCTCATCAAAATTAGTCCTGTGCTAAGATTTTCTTTTTTTCAACTTTGTCTATCTTGTCCACATGTACACTCAGTGTAAGGTTAAAAAACCCTCAAAAACAGGAAGTGTAGGATTTGGTGCACAACATTTGATATGTATATAAATGACCCTCTAGACTAATATACACCAGAAGATGAAATACCAGCATTCCAGTGTTCAAGCCAGCAACAGTGAATATAAGAGACTAGGACACGTGCCTTAAACATCAAGTTGAAAATCAAATTCCTAAACATCATGTATTTGATATCTATTACACCATTACATACATATTTGATGCTTTAACCAAAATTACTGTACATTAAAAAAGGAAGCATGTGGTAATAAAGACCTTGCTGCAACTGATTCTCAAGTTCTTCAATTCGCTCTTCATATTCACTCAGCTCTTCTCGGTGTCGACGAGTTATCTCTACTAGCTTTTGCTTGTGTGCATCCTGCAACACTGAAAGTTCATGTTGATGTTCATCTATTTCTTGACTTAAATTTTGTTTGAGCTCCTAAAAGTATAATTAGAAAAACAGAATGGCAAAATACAGCACAGAAGCTTAAAAAAAGAAAAAAATTTAAAAGAAATAAAAACATTTTTCCTAGTAAAATTAAAGATTTATTAAATGATTCCTTACAGAAGTCACATTTCTTGTCTTTTAACATGTTTAAAAAAACCCCAAACCAATAAAAGACATTTTTTTTAAAAATACATTTACACAACAGTGTGTTCCACACAACAGCATGGTCCACACAACAGCAAATACTAAACTAATGTAAAGAGATTACAACTTTTTCACAGGAAGCGGATACAGCAGGACACATTTCTAGCAACTTTCAAGGATGACAGGCAAATGCATATTCTGCATCTTCAACGAGAAAAAGTAAGATGTTTCTGACAAGGGAGAAGAAATTATTTTGTGTATCTGAAATTCAGCCTTGTAAGTCAGTCATCAACAGCTTCCGAAAGTGATTTGCCCTCACAAATACTGATGTAATTCTTTTAAGCTTACGTACGACATTCAACAAGTTCACATAAACACCCTTTCTTGGAATAACTTTTTAAATATTGTATTGCTGACTGAAATGTTACTGTGATATTACAAGCCCACATATGTTTTCAATTGAAAAAATTTAAGTGCTCATGTTGTAAACATTTTAACTGTATTCATAAGTCATGTGATCATATGCAAAACCATCAAGAATAAAGTGTAAGAGAAGACTAGCTTGTCAAAGTTGTCATATTACCTTAACAGTATTTTGCAGTTTGCATATTTCACTTTGTTCAGCATCATTTGTCCCTTGCACTTTGGAAGACTGAGAAAAGAAAAATCACATATCCATGTGAAAATTGTGATAAACTGCTGTATTTTTCATGTGCTTCCTCTAGATACTCAAAGTAGAAAAACAAAAAGAATGTGAAAAAAAATTAAAATCTACAGTAAGTTTGATTAAAAAAGACATTTTAATTGAAAGATTTTTATTTTCCACTGATTTTTTTTATAATTATTATTTTATGGAAATATATAAAAGTTTGTGCTGGTGGGTGTTATTGCACCTAATAATAAACCAAGGTTTCTTAATTTTACTTGAATATTTCTAAATGAGAAAAGTATACTTCTGAAATCAGGCTATAGCTTGAAAAACAATGACTCATATCAACAACAGCTTGAAAGACTGTATTCCTTCTTGTCTCAGCAGATCATGAATTACAACTGACATAACAAGGACTGAGAGAAGAGTAAATAAAAACAGTATGCAAATATTCAACTATCACAGTATCGTACTGGCAATAAATAATTAGTATCAGAGCCAGGAAGAAGAAAATTATTTTCTGAAAGGCTGCACAAAAATTAAACACTTAAGTAGCACAGGCAAATGTTTATAAAGCCCTTTCCCTAACTTGACAAATTATGCTTAAAAGCATCATGGAGCATTTGGAAGTTAGTCAATGAATGTTATTACCTGAACGTTAGCCATGTGACAGCATGAAAATGATGAAAATGTAATCACATTTCAGCTTTTCCATCAAATCATGTTGCTTCCAGAAATTGTACAGCATGAACTTTCAGAAGACCCATTCCAAAACCACCAAATTCAATGGAAACACTAGATTGGAGTGGAGAGTAAGACAAGAGAGGAAATACTCACCAGTGCAATCTGCTTCCAGTGGTCAACCTCAGATTCAAGCCTAGAAACTTCATTGGACAATTTGTTTATTTCTTGCTGTGACCAGATTATATCTCCAAAATCCATGTCATATCCTTCAAAACCTGAGGAATGTCTGGCCACTGGAACATATGAAGCTGATGTAGTGGCTGGTGGTAAAACACCGGCTCCCGACTGTGCTGACTGAGCAGCCGTCTGTACTTTCCGCAGCTGCTCCTGCAGCGCGTTCTGTCTAGCTTTTAGATGGCTGATTTCCACCTGAAAATACAGAATAAAATGTATTGTTTCAGGAAGAACAACATTAAACACTCTGCCTCTTGTAACTTTATGAAATGTGAATCATGAACCAGACAACTTTTTCCCAGCACAAATAACTGATTGCTTCCACTAAAACAAAAAGGAAAAAAAAACCAAACTCTTTCCTAACAGAGAAAAGCAGTCTTAGATGATGTTTACAAAGTATCTCCCACATGGATACATACTAAAAGTTTGAACAGCTTTCAAAGTGAAGTTTCAGTAAAAATTACAGGTTTTTTTTCAGCAGCCAAGGTACTTAAGTACTATAGCAAGAGTTAGGCTGAAAAAAAAAAATGTTTAAAGAGGGTATTCAAATATGAAAATTATGCAATATATGAAGCTCCCACATTTATATTACATTTGATTTCTTTTACACTTAATGTATTGAAAATTTACTTATTTACAATAAACTGAAATTAGCGGCATGAAATTTTCTCGTAACAACTCTGCTACTGTATTTAATACGCAGAATTATATACATTTCAAAATTCTTCTTCCTCTAGTTCCCCCATGCATTTATAAATAGAGCAGAAATAAAACTTCTTTTGTGTAATTCTAGGCATACTGCCAACTGTCTTTATTTAAAAGGCTATGAAATCTCATGTTACACAATAGACTATAAAGCTGATGTTTCCATCACAAAGGGACACTTCTCAGATCATGAAATTGTATACATTAAGATAAATAATTATAGTATCTACAGACAATATAAGTGCTTCAAATAAGAATTTGCTCCTGTTGCCTTCCTTAAAGATAAATTGCTTTGTATTTATGATTCAGTTAAGTGTTCTTTCTCACAGAAAAAACAGAAATTGATATATGCATGACATTCGTGGAGTTTTCTCATCTCAACTTTCTCCTGGCAGCTCTGCTTACATTACATAAGTCAATAACATATGTCTTAAGCCTCCCAGTGTCTACATTAACAAACCAAGAAACTGAAACTGTGACCAATACTTCCACTGAAAGAGCACAAATACCATAACAAAGAGGCTACACAGCATAATATGCAAGTTTATTTGGCATACTTACTCAAATATTTCACTCTGTATCTTACCTCTTTCTGCTGAAGTTGATTTCGGTACTCTATAGATAGCTGCTTTATTTGAAGTTCTGCTGCTTCATGCTTTTCTTCTAAATCACTACAAACTTTTTTCAGTCTCTCATTCTAGCAAAGATGAGAAATTAATGTTGGTAAATTCGGAACAGTTCTTACAGAATAAGAAAAGCGTAAATCTGCTGGACAATAAAGAAATCAAATTGTACACATTTCTTAAGTTATTTTACTCAAACCACACAAACAACAGTAACTTCCAAGCGTGGCCCAAAATCACGTTCATGTCCACGCTTTCCATTTTTCAACAGCATTTCAGAAAAACGTTCCTGATAAATGCCAAGAAGAAAAATTCAAGGCTGAACTACATCTTAGTATGACCGATCATCAGAATGTAAGAACAGCCACAGAATACAAATAAGAGCTAATATCCACACAATCCAATATTCTCTGACACTCGTCAAGAGCAGATGGCAAGAATCTAAAAAAGGACAAGCAGGAACAGTTATTTCCCAAAAATACTATCTTAACTTCTCAATGCTCTTGAGGGCTGAGGACATACGTGGAAGTTGTTGATCTTATGACTTTATTTATGGCTGTAAATCAACAAGTCATTTGTAAAAGTACACTAAGTCACTTTCCTCAAGGGCAATGGGATTTTTAAGCAGTTTTGGGAGAGCACATGCATCCACAGCTACGTCAAAACCAACATACAGCAGGGCAACACAGGTATAGAACTGCTTCAGGGAGCACACATACTCTGTCTTTAGCCTGCTGCAGGAGACATGCTGTCCAGCATAACCAGGCATTCTAGATCTGATTTTATATGTGATCATCTACAAAATGCCAAAATTTATGGAAACTGAAGACTGTCACATTTACAAGCTTTTCAGAGCCAAGACTATTGCTGCAGTCCAAGCCCATGTGGTAAGTAGGAACAGTTGCAGGATGCAGCACTTAGTGAAAAATGAAAACATGCACCAAACACATACTCCAATAAACAAATGTGTCCCCCAACTGTGATGTCTCCCCCCACCCCCCAAAAAAGTGAATAAAAAGCCACACTCTCACACCACTGACACGCTGCTTTTCTAGATTTACCCAGACAAGCACATTCAGTGCTATATTTCAACTTTACAAAGAACAAATATTATTTATTGCTTTTAATTGCAGTAGTGTTCCAAAATTTCTTACTTCAAGCTTTTGTGCTGCATTAATACTTTCTATTTCTCTGAGTCTAGAATTGGACACATGGAGTTCTGTTGCTGCATCTGAAAGAAAGTGAAAATTTTCATTTTTATTAAGCTACTTATAGTCTGTTAGACATCAATTAAGATCACAGTTATTAACAAGTGTCCTACTTTACACTGCTTTGATGTTCATTCCTAGGTTAATATCAAAAGCTACTGTTATCAGAACACTGTCAGAATTATTTTTCACAAACCAGAGTCTTTTTGAGTGTAATTTAGCTCTTGCTTACCTAGACTTTAAGTCAGATCACAAAGATAATAGAAACGTATAGATTTAAGCTTTAAAATAAGGGAAACAAAAAGTTTTTGCTTGACTATTTCATGTCACTGAACTGTTTTTCACATAGGACTTTGCCCCTGATATGACAGTTGTGTATTTCTCAGTATTCTTGTGTGAAGTTTCAAAACAAGAATTGTTTCCACAAAACAGACACAACAGTAACTAAATTTTCAGAAAACAAAACAAAGAAAAAAAAAACCAAACCCCAATACCCAATCCCAAATCCAACAAAACCCACAAAATAACCCATACAACAAGTCACCACCCCTGCCTCCCTCACGAAGGCACAAAACCCCCCCCAGGACTCACATTCATTTACAGAGGTGACATGATCTATCATATCAGTGTATCTAACTCAAAAGCCACATAATTCTGTCCTGGGACACTCTCCCGTTAATGATCAACCCTCCTCAAACAGGCTATGTTTACTTCTCCCATGTCCAATTTTTAATGCCTAGAAATACCACATTTCCTTTTCTTAAAGAGAAATCATCCTTGATTGACTATAAAACAAGCTTGACAGTTATTTGAAATAAATATAATTTTCAAGTAAATACAGTATTTTATAATTTCCTATGTGCTATTTAAAACTGATGCTGCTCAAGTGCTGCAGAAGCAACAATCTCCCCATGCAAACTGCTAAATGGAAGATGCTAAAAGTCTATAACCCACAAACACTATCATCAGTGCAGATGGCAGTCAAAGCAGTGGATGTAAGGAATAATATTAAAAATTAAGAAACATTAGAAAATTAGGAAATTAAAACTAGGAATGTAAGGAAGTGCTTGAAACGTTCTCTAGG
This sequence comes from Psittacus erithacus, assembly GCA_009867235.2. Classification (NCBI taxonomy): domain Eukaryota; kingdom Metazoa; phylum Chordata; class Aves; order Psittaciformes; family Psittacidae; genus Psittacus; species Psittacus erithacus. The sequence goes on from WYDI02150363.1 coordinate 178,770, forward strand.
CCACACAATATGCAAAGGTCTTCACAGAAGAAGAGTACTTAGATGTCACTAGATTTTTATACCCTCAAGGCTAGTAACCCATAAAAATGTACTACTTTGAAATTATTAGGAAACAGAAGTCATTTACAGCAGTATCTAGCAGTCAAGTACACCTGGAAGTAACTAATGAACATCAGCACGTCTCTTACACAAACCAAAGCATAAATGTGTGAATCAGAATCTCAATTTCTCTTTTAAAAGGGCAAAACAAACACACCAGATGACTACAGAGTTTAGCAGCACAGAATAAGTTTCCAAACTAAATTAACATGGGATTTTGAAGTTTAAAACAAGTCTAAGCAAGTATTTCAGGAAAGTGGAAAAAATATAACCTTGCAGTTATCCAAACAAATATCTCTCTTCATATCAACTGTATACCAAAAAACTCCATTAATGAAACCAGTAGCATCAGCTTGCCAACAAGACTGATACAAAACTTAGGCAATGCTTCATAGTTGTGAATCATAGAACGGTTAGGGATGGAACAGACCTTAAGATCATCTCATTCCAACCCCCGTGCCACGAGCAGGGATGCCTCCCATTTGATCATGTTGTCCAAGGCTCTGTCCAGCCTGGCCTTGAACACTGCCAGGGATTGAGCATTCACTTCTTTGGGCAACCCGTTCCAGTGCTTCACGACCCTCACAGTAAAGAACTTCTTCCTTATATCTAAATTTCTTCAAAATTGCAAACAAAATAGAATTGTTTAATTTCACATTTAAGATGAGTATTCGGAAGTCCTAGCTGTTCTTTGTGGTTGCGGTTCTTAATTAAGACTGGTAATTTCTTTCAGTAAGTTATAGTTTCAAGATGGTAAACAACACTAATGGCATTAACCTATTGATATTTATTACCATGTTATATAATTGCTTTACTATAAAAACCAAAAGTTTCATTCAACAACTTGTAACAAAAAAGGTTTATTAAAAATATAAAAACTACAGTCTACAATAAGTTTACTGTCACTTTACTGAAATCTTACACCAATGTCTCAGCTATTTTGTTTCAGCTTCCTGTTTTAAACATGTATCATTCTAGCTTCCTGTCCCTATTAAACCATGGCCATGTTTTTCTACTTGGCTGCAGGAGAATGGTACAACTTGACAGGTTTCTCTGTGCCCAGCTGAAATACAAATAACAAGAACATCATAAACGCTGGACCTTTGCTTACATGACACGTCACGCTTAGGTCATACCAGTGTAAAAACTCCTCTGCAGTTTTATGAAACCACACCAAAAGCTAATCAAATGGGGTTTTAGATAAGCTGAGCAAACAGAATGGAATTAGAGTGTTGTGTGCTTTCATTACTAGTCAACATAAGGCTTCAAGCAAGTCAGAAACTTCCGAATAATAAACATCGAGAAGGTTAACCTCTGCTATTATAGGCCGGGAATATGTTTGTCTATTCTACAGATCCTGAGATCGACAGGAGCTGACTAAGAACGAAAACACAGCCAGTAAAGCCAGCACCTCTCCCGAAAGTAACCAAGACTCGTACCGGGACCGCTCAGTTTGTTCCCGGCCGGCCGGTAGGCAGGTGCAGGCAGTGCAGGCCCCACCACGGCCGATCCCCGGGCAAACCGGCGGCTGGAGAAAAGGCTCCCTCCCGAAACCGGGCCTGTCCTAGCGTGGACACACTGAACAGGGCCCGCCTCGACAACCACACACAAACACACGGACACCCCCCGCCCCACTGCTCCCCGGCCAGCGCCTCAGCCGCACTTACCGCCCACCTCCTCCGCGCCTTCCAGCAGAATGTCCTTGGTGAAGCTGGAGATCTGGCCGGTGAGAGAAGACAGGCTGCCCCCCACCTGCCCCAGGGACTGACCCAGCCCCGAGCCCAGCCCGCCCAACCACGACGCCATCACCGCCACTCAGAACTAGCCCCGCGCCGGGCAGGCGGCCCGCACAGCTGGCTCCCGCGGGTACAGGGGCGATCACCTCCTCCTGCTCACTTCCCCTCGCTAGGGAGGGTTAAGGCTCCTGCTGCCAACTCAGCAAAGCGGTCTCAGCAACGCCTCTTCCAGCGCTGCAAGCATCCTCCCAGCACTGGCCGGCTCAGCGGCTCGTCCCGGCGGTTCCTGCTTCTGCCACCTCGGCGGCAGCCATGACACCCCCACCAGAACACCACCGATAGCGACCGCAGCCGGCTAGAGCGCCCGCGCGGCGGCAATGACGCGTGCACGGCAGCGGAGGATGCTGGGACAGAGGTGGAGTGTCTGTGGTGTATTTGGTTTGGTAGGCGGAGATCGAGGTTGTCGCCGGCGTGTAGGGGGGCTGGGGGCGCGTGATGTTTTGGCGTGTTTGCTTTCAGAGGGACAAAACCAGAGCCATGTGGTTGAGTTCCAGCTTATGCCGCTGGGCTCACGCTTTCAACAGGCACGGCCGGCGCGACTCTTCCGCGTAGTCAGTGAATCAGTCCTAGCCTGTGTAAAAGTGAGGCTGGGGGAACCGCGGAGCTGCCGCCGGGCTCTGTGCCGGTCTGGCCTGTGGAAGGACGCGTCAGCCGAGCTTGGAGCTCGGTTTGCAACGCCCTATGACTAACACCAACCCTAATATACACATACTTGGGTCGTGTGTCATTAACAAAGTACAATACTCAACTGCTACAAGAGTAGAGACGTGTTTGAACATGTATTTTAGGTAAGTTCCTGAGATACCAGGCCCCTGCTGCTTTGGGTGCAGAACCAATGGATGTTTGGACTTCCAGCCACAACCCCAACATTGGTTTGATTAAAAATTCCTGTTGGTTTTGATTTTATGACATCTTTGAAATTACAGGGACTACAAGGAGTACTGCACTGTTACAGAAAATACAGTATTAAAACAGTAAAACCAATACTGATACAAAAAATTGCCAATACTGGAAAGAAGATACAGGGCAGCTAGCTCATTGCTAAGTTTCAAATTAATAACTGCATTAAAAAATTAATAATGAAAGCACCACATCAATGGCAAAATGAAGCTGAGAAGAAAGATCATGTCACAGATGAAGTCTTTATAGAGAGCAGCTGAGAATACAGCAGGCACAAGCTGCACTGACAATCATTACCAGGCCACTATGAAAAAAAGTGCTTGTTACTTCCCAGACGGTATCTTGCAGATCTTTAGTGAAGGGTCCATAGCTGGCCTGCAATACTGGATTGCCTTTTTAGCTTCACTGCCAACTGTCACTCAAGGGGCAACTCTGAGGTTGCGTACATTATGTAGCCCAAGAGTTTGGAAGTTAAAAGTAACAGAAATAGCTGTCAAGTTTGATAAGATTGCTTTCCCTGTTCTTCAGTGAGCAGTTTTTCCATCAGGTTTATACACTGCCAAATGTTAGTGTATTTACTGCCCTTAAAATTATCGATGATAAAATCATACACTACTTCAAATCCATTCCTAGCTCAAAAAGAAAAAAACAAACCAAACCAAAAATCAATCCAACTAAACCCTTCCAAAACCCAAAACAAAAATCCATGCACCACAATTACAGGAAGTATTAGTGCTGTGATACAGCACAGAACATAAATGTGCATCTTCAACGATTTTGTTAATTTCAAACATTGGGTTTAACAGTGAAGAAAAGTTTACAATGCTTCAAACACCCTATACCATGCCTTAACAAAAACCATATGGGTCCATACGAGATAGATGACAAGTCATCTTTTCCAACGGTGTTTGGTTAATTCATTTATATGGGAAACTTGTCTTAACATTATCAAGTAAGATCAGGGATGTCCTCCAGCCTTTTAAAAATATTTAGAAATTATAAAAATGTCTCATATTGTGGTTCATTTTATAATGCCAAGTAAGGCAAGAAGTTAATGAAGTAGCACAGAAAGCTTTTTTCCCTACTTTTTTTCGTTAGTACTCTTGAAAAACTAAAATCCAACTGTTTAGCACTGCAACTCTTTTTTAGCGGATTGGCTTCATCACTGTTGATAAAGGTACACGGAGATCATCCAGTCTAGTCTGTGGATTGACAAAGCTACAAAACCAGTGCATTGTGTCACAAAAAGAATGTGTATTCTGGTAGCAAAACAGGAACCACTAACTTATTTTAAAATAGAAAACATACAATTTGTAAAGATGTAGGATAACTATAATCAGCACCAACTCCCTTCCTCACAAGAGTGTCTTTACATAAATTCTGGAGTATCAACAGATCAAGGGATATCAGAGATGATGTCAGTTACGAGCAACAGAAAATTGCCTCACTGCTCATCTGTGTACATAACATCTGGTGCAAAGCCCATTGACAGCAAAGATGCATTTTGATGTTTCTGTGCCCAATTCACACATAAGAGAAAGCACATACATAAATACTGGGGTCAAGAGAGAAATGTTAGAAGCTATAATCATATTTATTTAAAAAAGTGATATCAAATACAACCATATATATTCATGCCTATTTGGAAAGCATTTTCAAAATATCAGACAGCACTGCCATTTTCCAGTCAAAACAATGACAAAGCATTTCAGTTTTCACTTTTTTAATCTTCTCAGTGTTATATGTTTTATATACACAAAATAGAGACAAAGATTGTTTAGGAATCCAGAGCTGAAGACATGATACCGAAAACAGAGTCTCAAGATGAAAAATCTGTTACTGAAAATGATTTCTAAAGTACACAGCCGTTAGGCAAGAGATGAAAAATAAAATATTCTCTTACAAAAATCATAACTCTACACTGTTTTGTACATGTAGAATTTCATGTAGCAAAAAATAAAATTTTAATCAGTGCTTGCATGCTTTGAGGACAATATCAAGGGTTTTATCCCTTTTTTGCTCAGTGGCATTTAAATATTACATCCCTTTCTGTCCAAACCCTTTTACAAGTTTCCTCTCCTGAATTCACACAGTGGCTATAAATGGGGGAAGGGGATGTTAGGAGAAAAAAAATCCTCTAAGTGTAGTAACAATTATTTGCTTTTCTTAACCAAGAAAATAAAGTAAAAACATTTTGATTTGGTAAAAGCAGTTGAAAAGTCACAGGTACTTCAACGTGAAGAACTGCAGTTGAGGAAGGAGATGACTATGGCAGGCTAAATACTGAAGCATTCCCTCCATGTCTGAAATACAAGTAAGGCAAAATGTGTGTATGCAGGTTAAAACAGTTTATTGCAAAAGAGCTCATGCTTTTCAGATGCAAACCTGGATACAACACAAAGAAGCTACTAATTTGAAGTAAAGAATCAAGTATTTGAAAGGGGCCAGTTTGTATATCTTAAGCATTGTTCCTATTTGAACAACTAATTATGTAGGAAATGGGTGCGTATAATTTGTATCTATTACCTGTAGGTTTGTGGTTTTGTTTTTGTGTTTGTTTTTTTTTTTTTTTAATGATTTATAAGTAACTATGAAGATTTCCCAGGTGTTAAGTTTGGTTTAGTCAAGACAGTAATGGCTTACTCAGTGAGAAACACAATTTTATATCTAACCCCTTAAAGTTTCCACTTCAAATTTTCTTTTCCTTGGATTCTTTTTTTTGATTCTGTTAAAGGTATGCCCTGGTAAAATGAGTTGTACAATTGTAAGTCTGAGTAACTAGAGTTCTCCAATCCCATTCCCCAATAAAAAGGCCATTTTTATGTTTTCATAAATTTTTGAAACAGTAAATTCTAGGAAATTTCACAGACATTTAAGAACTGTAACATGTTGGTAATTTTTAAAAGCCTAATTGTCAGTTTTGTAATAAAGCGGGTTGCAAATAATAATATTAGTCTTGAGATACAGAAATACAATTCTTTACTACACATGTGCAGAAGACATTTTAAACTCCCCACCATTTTACAGATTTGTAATAGTAATAAACAGTCCAACATTAAAACACATTGGAAATTTAACTTTGTTATTTTTAAGTAGTCTGCAAAATAATTAAGTATGAAAAATAGTACCTTATCTGAAAATTACATTTAAACTTTCTGAAGTTATTTAAGGGGCACAAGGAGCCCAAATGTTGGAGAGTAAGCCAGTATTGTACCAGATTAGTTTCAAGAACAGAAAAATTGGAACTTTCAAATAACTCATATTTATATCTGCTGTGCCTAACGAGAATTGCATTCAAGCATGATTGCATTACAAATGAATGCATTTAAGCTCCATCCCTGGCAGTGTTTAAGGCCAGGTTGGACAGAGCCTTAGGTGGCATGGTTTAGCATGAGGTGTCCCTGCCCAAGGCAGGGGGGATGGAACTAGATGATCTTAAGGCCCTTTCCAACCCTAACTATTCTAATTCTACACTTTTTCCTCCCATCCTCATTACAAGACCATGATAACAGTTTACTACTTAAACTTACAGAAGTAATTTTGGAAGATATTTAATATAAGTATCACTCATTTTGCCTACCCCTTTGATGTCTATAGGCAGGAAAACATAAATTACATAGCAGTCACATAGACCACTCACTGCAAGGAAGACAGCGAAAATGTGTTGGCTGAATGAAGTCTAAAATTCCCTCATATATCATACTGTAATAAAAAAAAAAAAAAAAATAAATCAGTTTCTGCTCCTTTACAATGGACTTTGGCCTAAAGCTACAACATGCAAAAAACACTTCAGCTTGACAGAACAGGTAACAGTAGGAATAGGCTTTATATTAGTAAATTCTTCATAAGCATAGTTCAGCCACGTTGAGAACTTTATCACCAAAAGAATGCACACCAAAAAATGAGACTGGCTTTTTATTGACAGCTCCTTGGCATGTCCACACATTCAGAACTTTAGGTCTGGGTTGTAAAATGTGTACTGTCACCAATGACTATTAATCTTTTCCTTTGGTGCAATTAACATACGTAGCTTAAATTGCTACATCTAGCTACTTGACTAGGCTGATACACCTACTTCATGAAACTTGACATGCCTCTGAAAATTAAATTGGTATTTGCAGTGACAGTGTTTCTACACAAAAAGGAGTATGGTTAGCCCTGTAACGATTGACATAGATGTGCTTTTCAGGCACTGTTTGTTTATATGCCTTACATATTAAAACATTTGGGTAATAAAGTAATTTACAAAGTGGCATGAAAGTTCAAATGCAAACCTCCATGCTTTAGTGATTATAAAAAACATGTAACTGTCACAGGTTACAGTTAATGCAATTCAAGGGGCTTTTTTTTTTTCGTATTTTTTTAATATAGGGCTGCCACCCTATATAGCTATAGAAATAATATACTTTTATATAATAGGGAATAAAAGGCCCAGGTTCCAAGTACTGGTATCAAATGGCCAGCCTATACCTACTTATAAAACTAAGAGTCTTATTTCAGAATCAGTTCATGGCACAACAAAAGAAAGGAAATTAAAGCTGTGGATTTACAGACAAGCAAGGAAATAATTCAGTGCTTCAGAGACTTCTTCCTGTTTTCAGTTTTGTACAAATTTTAAACTGAAAGTAGAAATTTTCATCCTGAAAAACATACATAGCATTTCAAAATGGCATATGCACACATGGACTTTTAAAGCCATTGTTCAGCTGTATTAATTTGAGACATTACACCTATTAATTATAATGTGCATGACAGGGTTATTTTAAAAAAGACAAAAATTAAAATAAGCTTTTAAAAAGTAGCGCTGTTGCATGCCAAAATCCATACTAACACATACAGTGGTTCTGGTGACATTGGTGGAAATTCAGCACATAGCTAAGGAAAACAGAATTAGGTCCAATTATCTACAACATAGTAATATCCTAAGATATCAAGAAACCAATGTTGTAAACAAATCTTTACTGAGAGGTAAAAGCCCTTTCATGTACAGTACAACTTGATGCTGAATGTGTATTTCCAGCTAGATACCATTCATGTCATACTCATTTTAATTAAATGTTACTATTGTGCAATGATCTAACTTTAGAATATTTTGATAAAGAAATTTAGGGTTATCTTCAAAAGATTCTCAGAATGCCTGTGCTAACAATGCATTATGTGGACTACAGCTTACATACTCTACAACATACTTCCATTTAATTTATATGTAAACAGAATTTGTGTTTTAAGCACCATTTAGGAAAATGTAACATATCTCGAATTGTTGCACTGAAGTTGAAAATTCAGGTTTGGTCACCCTCTTACATCCTGGATATCAAAGCAACTGTCTTAACAACCAATAGCTTAGGCTACTCACATACTTTGCTCCCCAGTTTTGTTCAGGATCAGAAACAGCATGATAAAAAATTGTAAGGTGCATGAATAAAGGCCATTCCTGAAAAGGCTGCAACATTCTGACAGACACTCATGAAAGGCATTTCAGAAAGAACATCCACACAGACATAAATATTCATTCTTAAATGAGTGATTTGCACAGGGGTCACTTCAGACTGCAAGAATGCACCTTATTTGTGTGGCACTGACTTTATGGCACATAAATACCCTCCTCCTTTCTCCTAGACTCAGTTACAGCTCTTATCTACTGAAAGCCCAGAAAGGTTGAGCTTGAAGAGGAAAAAAAAGACTTCAGAAGAAGCAGAAAATAAAACCTGTTTAACCCAACTGATTATATGCTGCTTTTGTAGTAAAGACAGTGGCATGACTGGAAAGAACCTAAGAAAACAAAACCAAATTAAAAACCAAAAACAAACCCCCAAAACCCAACAAACAAAAGGTGTCAAGTGTATCTACCAAAAGATAATAGAGCAATGCAAAAATCCTACTTTAATCATGGATCTGAAAATTTTAAGGGTTGGAATTCAAAGTAAAACCAAAGTGTTAGAAGGTCAGAGGTCACTGATACAGCAGTAACATCATTATCAACAACACACTGATGATTATCTCTTGAATTGCAAAATTCATGTTCTCAGGGGTCTGTACAGGGACCATTACTCTAGAATCTTCATCAGCCACACAGATTGTGTGATTGAGTGCACGATCATCAAGTCTGCAGATGACACAAAGCTGCATGGTACAGCTGACACACCTGAGAGATGGGAAGCTATTCAGAGGGACTTGGACAGGCTCAAAAGGTGGGCCTGTGCAAAACTCATAAGGTTCAATAGGGCCAAGTGCAGGGTCCTACACCTAGATCAGGGCAACCCCCGGTATCAATACAGCCTGGGGGATAAGGGACTGAGAGTACCCCAGGACTTGGACTGGGAGTTATCCAGGACTTGGGGCTACTGGTGGATTAAAGACTGGATATGAGACAGCAATCTGCACTTGCAGCCCAGGCCAATCATATCTTGGGATTCATTCAAAGGAGCATGGCCAGCAGGTCAAAGGAGGTGATCCTACCTCTCCACTCTGCCCTGGTGAGATCCCACCTGGAGTGCTGTGTCCAGCTTTGGAGTCCTTAGTACAGGAAAGACATGGATCTGTTAGAGATGGTCCAGAAAAGGGCCGCAAAAGCAATCAGAGGGATGGAGCACTTCTGCTATAAGGAACAGCTAAGAAAATTGGGGTTGTTCAGCCTGGAGAAGACTCTGGGGAGACCCTACTGCAGCCTTTCAGTACTTAAAAGGGGCCTGTAAGAGAGATGGGGAGAGAATTCTTAGCAGGACCTGTTGCGATGAGGAGTAATGGTTTAAACTAAAGGAGGGGAGATTCAGACTTGGTATGAGGAAATGAGGGTGGTAAAATACTGGCACAGGTTGCCCAGAGAGGTGGTGGATGTGCCATCCTCGGAGACACTGAAGGCCAGGCACAATGTGGTTCTGGGCAGCCTGATCTAGTTGAAGATGCCCCAGCTCATTGCAGGGGGGTTGGACTAGATGACTTTTGAAGGTCCCTTCCAACCCAAACTATTCTATGATTCTATGTCGCTCCTGCAAAATGGGTCATTTCAAAAGTGGACAGCAGGATCGAAAAGTTGACATTAAGTCATTCACAATAAAAAAATCACAAAGCAAATTATCTAAGATAAACAGAATTCTTTTTCCCATTTTAAGGAATTCCTTACAAAGAAATTCATCATTTATGAGTACAATTTATTACTTGTATCTGTTTTTCCATTGGTACTGAAGAAAATCAGTCGATGCTAGCTTTCAGCACCTTCTGTATTTCCTTTAAAATTTTTCAATACAATTTAAACTTGCTTTTTAAATGCAAGTTCCTTCTGCTACACGTTTAACTTGGTTCACATGAACAGTTTAAGAATTTTAATACAGCTACTCTTGTGAACAAAGGTTCTGTAGTAGGAGTGCTAAAGTTTTATAAATTAGTGCAATCTTTTTTGTAATTGCAGATTCCCTCCACACTGACTTCCAGTCCCCCTTTCATTCCTGCTTCCAGAACTCTAAAATGAACCCTGTTTGTGCAACATCCACACAGAAAAATTGTAATGGAGACTTAAGTGTTTTGACAATAAGAGGAAAAAAAAAAAGTTAATTCATTTCTCCTCTTCTGTATTCAAGCTGTTTCTAACAGATTCCAGAGACATATTCATAGCTGCCTGAAGCATGTCTTCTTCACTCATATCACCTCCTAAAGAAAATAAATACATGTAAGTTGTAATAAATGCACAGAGCTGATTCTCAACTGTAGTTAAATGCTACCATTGTTCCCTTTGTCCACACCCACCTGTTTCCACTCCACCCCCAAAACTGGCTTTGTTTTTTAAAATCATTGAACATTTTGCACTTAGCTTTTCATCCACAACAGTCAGTTTGTAACATGTAACACATATTAATTTTGGATCACCAATACTTGACATTAGTAAGGCCTATATACTTACGTTCTACTGAAAATTGGTCCCAGTAATTTTGTAAATATTACTCCAAATTTATTACATTACCATACAACTTTAAAAGTACTTTAGAAAACAAATTATTGGCACAAATCCCATCACAGATTACAATTTTTAATGCTCAAGCTAAACCAAACAACAAAAAGCCAGAACTAAGATGGTCTAATAGTAATGCTCTTTACTCTGAAGAAGGATATTGACACTCAAAGCCGAACAGCCTTTTCAGGAAAGTGATCCTTCACTGCCAAAAAGAGTAATGGCTCTGATCCATCATCTGAATGGCTGCCGGAGTGAGGAAGTAGGTAGTCAAGGAAAGTTAGAAACAGAGCACAAAAGCAGGAAAGACAAATATTTCACTGTTGAAAATAAGTTTAAGAAACAATACCTGGGTCAGCTTCCAGAGTGCTTGAGCTTAGAGTTGGCTTATTGTGTAGGTTTTGGGTCCGATCTTGCTGCTGTTGCTGCTGCCTGAAAGTGTTGTAAATTTATAACAGAACAAGATTAACATCAGTATGAGACCTGTATCGAGTCTAATTCATTGTAAGGAAGGCCAAGAGTGAGAAGTGGAAGCTGTTTGGTACAGTAACAGCCCTGCACCTAAAATCTCCTCAACTGTTTTACCCTGCTACTCCTCAGACATCATACTACCCCAGCATTATGTGGCCACATTACTGTTTTCCTAGAATCTGAATGTTCTGCATTCTTACCCTCTCATACAAAGTCTAACTCCTCCCATTCATAGCATTTCTATTTCCTCCACCACTAGGAGACAGAGATAAGGAAAAGCTACAATACCCCAGCGGTGTATCTTCAGGGTACTCAGTTTCCCGAGTTGGATGGCAGAGCTGAGGAGCTAAGTGAAGTCCCCATAATTCAGGAAGAAATGGTTAGTGACCTCCTGCTCCACCTAGACGTAAACAGGTCTATGGGGCTGGACTGGTTAAACCCAGGAGTACTGAAGGAGCTGGTAGAGAAGCTTGCTCAGCCACTCTCCATCATCTATGAGCAGTCCTGGTCTAGTGGGCAGGTCCCAGAGGACTAGAGGTTGGCCAATGCAACGCCTCTCTACAAAATGGGCAGGAAGGATGACACTGGAAACTACAGGCCTCTCAGCCTGACTTCAGTGCCAGGGAGTGTCATCAGTGTCATGGAGAAGATGATCCTAAGTCAAATCACAAAGCATGTGCAGGAAAACAGGGAGATCAGGCCCAGTCAGCATGGATTCATGAAGGGCAGGTCCTGCCTGACAAACCTGATCGCCTTCTGCAATAAGGTGACCTGCCTGGTTGATGAGGGAAAGGCTGTGGACATTGTCTATTTGGACCTAAAGCCTTTGACACTACTTCCCACAGCATTCTCCTGGAGAAACTGGTTGTGTATGGCCTGGATAGGTGTATTCTTTGCTGGGCTGGAAACTGGCCGGATGGCAGAGCTCAAAAAGTGTGGTAAATGGTATCACATCTACTTGGCGACTGGTCAATAGAGGCGTCCCTCAAGGCTCGGTATTAGGGCCAGTGAGGATGAGGGGATTGAGAGCACCCTCAGTAAACCTGTGGACAACACCAAAGAGGGCTCTGCAGAGGGATATGGACAGGCTGGATCGATGGGCTGAAGCCAGTGTTATGAAGTTCAACGAGACAAAATGCCAGGTCCTGCACTTATGCCACAATCACCATCTGTGGAAGTGTTCAAAAATGTGTAGATGAGGCCCTCAGTGACATGGTTTAGTGGTGGACTTGGCAGTTTTAGGGTAATGGTTGGACTTGATGATCTTAAAGGTCTTTTCCAACCTAGCTGATTCTATGTATTAAGAAGGTATTCCAGAACAGCAACATAAAATATCATCTAGAACACTTTCATGTGATGCACATTAGAGGCATCATTACCAGAAGCAGTCTTTGAGAAAGAATGCTTTTCTTCAGAAAAATAATTACAGAAAGTTACAGGATTTCATTTAAAATATATCTGAATGGGGCCTACAAGGAAGCTGGAGAGGGACTCTTCATCAGGGACTGTAGCAATAGGACAAGAAGTAATGGGTTTAAACTTTAACAGAGGAAGTTCAGGTTAGATATAGGGAAGAAGTTCTTTACTGTGAGGATGGTGAGAGGCACTGGAACAAATTGCCCAAATAAGTGATAAATGCTCCATCCATGGCATTTTTCAAGGCCAGGTTGGACAGAGCCTTGGGCAACACGGTCTACTGTGAGGCATCCCTGCCCTTGGCAGGGCAGTTAGAATTATATGATCTTAAGGTCCTTTCCAACCCAAACCATACTATAAGTCTATAACATGTATATTTTTTTCCATCCCCCACAAGACTGATGTTGCACTACCAACAGAACTCCTATTATTTACAAGTTTCTTTTTTTCATAAGGAGCCACCTGGGAATAGCAAAATTCAGGTACTGTTAGGAAAACACGTTAAGAGAGAAAAGTTAAGTTGGGTCTCAGTAAGAAACTCATCCACACACCAAAAGCACTAGAAAATAGGACATGTACTTCCAGATGTAGTTTTGTATCAACTACTTTACTTTTCAAAATACGCTTGTCTTCTCCTTCGCAGTTCTTCTGAAGAAAGGGAGTCTGTCTGACTCGTGTGAGGCAACTGAGGAACATTCTGTGGTGATGAGCCTGAGCTCTCACTTCGACGACTACCTAAAACCAGAACATACAATATCCTACTAATTACTATAAAATGAAGTCAGTAAATAAAATACAGCTCCAGAAAATGTCTTCGACCTTCAGAGGAAGAAATATACTTATTGGAGAAATAAGCGCCTAGACTAACTTCACTTGATACTATCTCCTCTTCACATTAGGACTGCTTCCCTTACTTCCTGCCACCCTTTGCCAATTTGTTCTTGATTCCTAATGATCAATGCTAACATGCAAGTTTCAACTTTTCAAAAGCAGAAAGGAGATAGCTACAGGGAATTCTGAACTGTCCTTCCACGCCTCAAAGCCAGTCTTTTCAGAGAGCTTGATTCATGCTGGAAGAAGTGGCTGACTGAAACCAATTTCAGTAGCTGCCTAAAGCATAAGCAACATGAGCACTGTAAGAGAAATTTAGATGAGCACTGCACCTTGCATGCTGAGTTGAATGGCTCTGCGAAGATCAGCCTCTTCATCTTCCATATCCATTTCCTGCCTACTTAGAGCCAGGGCTTTCTGAAAATTCTCTTCATCTTCATCTAGCATGCCTATTCCATCAAAAGGATGGTTAACATCTATTGCTTGGTCCATATCACTTCTGGTTAGCCTGTGAAATTGACATATTTATGGCAGAATTCAGGCAGAAATAGTAAGTTACTGTGAAATTTAAAGTCAGTATTTTCTACTAATTTGATTTTTTTTTAAACTTTGGGAAAAAAATATTTCTATTGTGAAAACCTGTTCTATAAACAAGTATTTTCACTTCTAAATGAAATGTGAAGCAGCACAAAAGGGCTGCAAGAAGAGCTTGCAGCTGTAAAAAAATACTGAAAATCTAAACCCATGTACATGTTTAATGGGAAAAACTTGAAAGACAATAAGCCTACAAAAAGCAGTAATACACATTATTTAAAAGAATTGCTACTTAAATAGTTACAACAGCAGAAAACAGGGCATGTGGTCTCTTTCTTGGGAAACTCTGATGACCACACTAGAGCAATAGGTCCTCTGTAAACTATACACACTTCCTATGTTACTGCCAAGTCGTTTGGTTTTATTCCATCAATTTACAACACCAGTTTACCTTTACAAAGTGGAAGAAATCATAATGAATGAATTTCTCTAAAAAGCCTTAAGGCATTGGCTTATTGCATTCATTCACTATGAAAATTTGATAAAATTACTGCAGAAATAGCAGTTTATATGCTTTCAAGGATATTTCATGCTATTGGTACCTTTTACAACAGAGCAGCACTACAACATTTACTATGAAATTATTCCAAAAGGGAATGTTGTATGACTTATATGATGTGAAATTCAAGTATGGGTTTCTTGTTCTTATCTACTTATGACAGAATGCACTAAGCAGTCTTAATTATAGATTGATTACTATTAACTATAGTTTGGTAAGATTTACTTACCCATTTTACAATAATTGGAAAAATATTGTAATCATTAAGTTAAAAATTTGCACTATACAACACTTGTACATATGGAAAGATTGAATCCTTATTCAGGTAATTTCTGTCCACTTGAAAAGACACTATTTATATTCACTGACTTACTGTTACTTCATGCAACAGTAGTAAGCATATTGCACTAAAAGTACTTCTAATTACTTCTTAAGGAGGTTGTCTCCATGGAGACATTAATCATGGAAACCAGTTACACTTTAACATTATTAAAATGAAATCTCTGTTTACCTTACCTCTGATCTCTTGATTGTGCTGTCTCTTCTCCAATTAGTTTTGGTCGCTGTATCTGCTGTACCCGAATCATCTGCAATAGCTGATCAGCCTCACAGTCTGGCAGGTCACCTTTTACTACAAATATGGAATAACCTGAGGAAAATAAATTGTAAGTCTACAGCATTAAGGTGTATGTAAAAACACTCTAAAATGCACGCTATATGGAACACAGTAATGTGCAATTTATTACAATGTAGGGCTCTACCTTTCATTGTACAGGACTTGGGTTATTTCACTATTTCAATCATAGAACTAAGGATAATTAACTGAACATATAAGTTCTAATTAATTAATTATAATTACCTACTTTTAATTAATGAGATTTAACATCTGCAAGTTACTATTACCTTCCTGTTGTAATTGAGCCAAGAAAAGTGCAAGATATGTATCTGATATTAGTTCTGGACCCATCAAGAGAGAGTTCAAGTTAAACCACTGTAATTAAGAAAAAAAAGGTTTGAGAGAACAAATTAGCATAAAGATTACTCAGTAACCCATTTCTGTACATTGTGGTCATTTTCTACGACAGAATACCTGAATAAATCTGGTAAATTACCAAATTAAAAGTCTTGAAGCACAATACCTCTAATGCTAAAGGTTACCCTTCAAATATTCTTCAGCTAACAGGAGGTATGAAGTGAGGAAATTACTGCATGCTCTCTCCCATTACCGAACATTGGTACCAAGCAAACAGACTAAAACAGACAAGTCAAAATATAATTGTAGAAGAGTTATTTTAGACAGCATCTAAAATTCTGCTTAAGTTTTAAGTCTGTTCAGAGACTAATGAGGGAAGAAAACCTTCATGAGTTAACGCTGTATCTTAAGAAATTAAGATACAGGAAACAGAAGTTGAATTCTTTACATAAAATACCTTCATTAAACATTCTGCCTTTAATAGCTGGTGAAGCTGAAAACTACTGCTTCCTTCTGAGATAAGTTTTTAATTTAAAAAGAAAAAATAACTAAAATTTAATATGCTGATAGTAGAGCATAATGTTATACAATGTGACATAAATATACACAGATTATTTATAGTTCCCTGAAGACGACACGTAGTCATTTATAACACGTCTACAGAGAAAACATATACAATATGAATGTCAAAATAGTCTATCTTTAAAACCCCATATATATTGCAATTAATTTGAAGAACCTTTTTTATACCACACTCGTTCAGTACTACCCATTTTAATCAGGAAGCATCATTTCAGGTAGTAGAAGGAGAATTCTATCTCTATTCTCACAAAAATGCATTTATCCATCCAAACTTCTATACTGCAGTTACACATTTGCAGTTGGGCCCATACTATAATTCACCTGAAATAGAGGTGTCTATCTGCCAATCTGTCATTCAGTCACTGAATTTGTTAAAAACACCCTTTGCCACTGCAAAAGGGTAAGACAATCAACAATGTAGGAATGGGCAATAAAGTTACATAAACTAATGTGATGGACAGATTGCAGATAAACTTTTAAAAGGGAACATGTAGGAGGAAGGTTTGGTAAACTGCTTTTGCTTTAACTGTAACAGAAGACAAGCAGGTCAAATCTAAGTCTATTTTTTTTCATTCCTCTCTAGGTAACATACAAATAGCATTGTTTTCATATGGTTACAAGCTGCATGTACAAACAGAAGACATTACCCCTCCAACTTAGAACATTTTGGGCTAGAATACTGACACACAAAATTCCACCCAACACGGTTGCATATATAATAAAACAACATTCCCATACTTTCAAGAGACCATTCAGCCTTTTTTATATTAAATATACAAAAATGTCCTGTAAACATTACCCATACTTTCAAATTGAAGCAGAACAGCAGAGTTTAATGTGTTTACTCACAGCTGGGTTTTGTTTAGTTTGTTGTTTTATGGTTTGTATGTTTCTTGTGTTTTTTTTTTTTTGTTTGTTCGGGGTTTTTGTTTGGTTTTGGGTTGGTTTTTGTTTTTTTGCTTGGTGGTGGTTTTTTTGTTGTTTTTGTTGGGGTTTTTAATCTGGATGACAAGACAGGTAGCCACCACATGCAAAATGAACCAAATGCATAAAGAGACTCCTGTCCATTATTGTAGAACATAAAAGTAATTTCATGAACATTTTCTATGAAGAAAAAAAAAACCACAACAAAAAAACCCCAAAAAACCCAAAACCAAACCCAAACAAAACCAAACCTGAAAATACCAAACCAGCTTATGTCTTATAAAAACTTACGCTGTGTGATCCAGAACAATGACTGGCTATTGAAATAAAAAACTGCATTGGTGTTACAATGGATATGGATGTGACTTGAGTTATTATATGTATGTACCATAAACTTGTATGGCCACCCCTTACCTTTAGTAACTACTTCCTGCTTATAAAACAATCGTTTCTGAAAGTTTTCTAAAGTAGCAGAAAGCTGCAATTCTACTTTCCCCAATCTTATCCTGATGGATACTCTTAAACACTAGCAATCATAAATATTAATACCTTTGAAATGTGAACTTTTCCTTATGCCTACTGTCCATTTAGATGAGCAAAATTATTTTTACAATGTCAATAAATTAATGCATTAAAATTAGCCTGCATTCTGTATGGATGCTAATCTTTGTCCTCTCACCCTCTTTTCATGCAGAAAAGAAAAGAGCTAAAGATGTCACACAGACTCTACAAGAACTGCAGCTCCCTAGAGGACAGGTTCACTAAGAAATTAATCCTAGGATATTTCTCCAGGCTAATAGTCATAAAAAGTTCCCTGGTATTTTTGTGATATTACAAACATTTAACACTCTATTTTTATTTTAATACAGGATACTATTAAACTTCAGCCAAAGCTTGCAAAAGGCCAACACATGGTCTAGTTGCAACCACTTTTCCACCCCCATTCTGAAGTCAATTTTTAAGTAAAAAGAGACAATGTCACCTGTTTTCCTAACTTTCGAACTGTAAACCAGTGTTCCTTATAATTACAAATAAATGATTTTTCATTTCTGTAAAAAGAAAAACAAAAGGTATAGATAAAATTAAATACTCTACTACTGGAGTGCATATTAATGTTCAAGTTCTTTGCTACCACTAATTTAAACTTACATAATAAAGTTTCAGTAATACAACCATACTCATACTACTTTTGTAACATTTAGGAAGTTGTCAGCATTACTGAAATCTCCATATATCTATGATGCCACAGATACTGAGATAATCATAAAGCCAGAGAGGACAGATACTCATATACACCCCCACAGAGAAAAATTTAAAGACAGAGGGGATAATAAAACCATCAGAATGCAACATAGCTTGAAATAGTAACTTTAAAGAAAAATTTAATTCATAGATTAAAAGTATTATTTTTCTGTAAAATAAAAGCGGGGTGCTAAGAGAAAAACATCTTACATAGGGTCGATCCCAAGCCTCTGATACTCTGGGCTGTTGAAGAGGACTAGTTCTAAACCCCAAACTTTCAAGGCATTGCTTATAACCTGTCAAAAAACAGCACTTTTCATGAAACAAACCAGTCAAATCTTAATTTAAGCAATACAACCATCTTAACTGCTATAAACAAACATACTAGTTTCATAAAACTCAGGATTTCAAAACACTGCTAGGAAACCTAGAAATCGCATTATTCAAAACACAACTGTCATGGATCTACATGCAAACATAACATGCATGCCATATGTAAGGGAAGAAAGAAAACTACTAGGATTTAACTGAGTTGTATTAATGAGCTTATTCCCCCAGACAAAGCTGTAACTTCACCTCTCACAGACACTTCATAAGATGTTATCTCTCTGCTCGCAGTGTACTGCTCTGCCATCCCCATTCCCCCAATAGAGTATCATCCTTTCTGACAGTAACTAGTGGAAATTTTTCACCACTGGACCATGACAGGATCAGTCAACTGCATTAGCACAAACTCTACTACAGTAACTGTTTAGCACAAACCAAAATGATGCTGTAAGAAATTTAAATTAACATTCACCATCCTTTCAGCCAGGCAACTGAGCAGCAAGTGAGCAGAGCAGTGACAGGGCAGAAAAAGTAGAGTGTAAAGAAGTTTTTTTCAGCTTCAATATTGATGAAGCACAATGAAGGAATACAAGAAATGCCAAACCATTAATGGCTTTTCACCGATTAGAACAACAGCCCTGCCCTTAAAAAAAAGAAAACAAAAAAAAACAAACCCTCCCCCCAAAAAACCCAAAACCAAACAAACAAAGCAAAACAAACAGAAGCTCTTGAGGGATTCTGGAACACTGAGAATCACTGCTCCAAGCTTGGGAGGCAGCCAAAGGTGCAAAGCATCATAGAATCATAGAATAGTTAGGGCTGGAAAGGACCTCAAGATCATACAGTTCCAACCCCCCCCACCATGGGCAGGGATATCTCACAGTAAACCATGTCACCATCCTCACCTCCATCTAGATACAACTCTTGTTGTTTTGTGTGTGTTATAAAAACTGACATGTAGACACTGCAGCTTTTTCCATTTGCTGTGATAACCCTGAAACCATTGCCAAGGGCTTTACAGTCTATATTTGAGAAACAATCTCAAGTCTGCTTTTTCACCAGCAGTCTATGGGAGCAAAGATCTACACATGAAGTGCCTGTAAGAATCAACTTAGAATGAAACTTATTGCTAGTAGGAGTCATTTCACAGTTCAGGATGTCCATGCTCCTACCATGTGTTTAAGGGCCTATGAACTAAAGAATTGCAAGTCACTTAGTGGAAAACCCTCTGAAGATTTAGAAGTCCAGTACTTAATTCCATTAAGCTTATAAACTCGAAATTAAACAAAAAGCTTAATGCTATTTAAATTACATGAGACACTGCATAAATAGAAAAATTCTGTCAGTATAAAGCCATGCTTACTTGAATTGAGAAGAATCCGCTATCATCCATATTTACAGAAGGCTGCTGCTTAGTATGAGATTGGGAGGGAGAGAAGGGAAAAATGGTGTAAGCGTAAAAGATCAGAAATAAGTTTTGAAAACAAATATAACTACACATACTTAAACAACTCAGTATGCCCTAGTATGTAATACAATAACTAAATAACCAAATAATTAAAAACTCCAAACTTTTAAATTAGAAATGCTCAATGCTTAAAGGACAGGCAGGCGTGGGACCTTCTGCTCCTACCTCTGCCACGAGCTTACAAAAAAATACCCCCAAAAATGGCAAATTGCTGATCCTCCTCCTCCTCCTCCTGATGCTTGATCCCTCTACCTGTAAGATGAAGATTACGCAGCTTTTTGAAGAAGTTTTGTAAAGCTGTACTAGTAACACTTGAGAATGCCAAATTTAAGATGTGTGAATGAAAAGACATATAAAATTAAGAAGTTTCAGCACTAGGGAATTAACCTTTCCTAGCTATGCAAGAATACATAGTCTGTGGTACAAAATATCAGATTTCAGGCAAGTAACAAGTAACCTCAAATTAAGATTATTTTACCTGTAAAAATGTTCTATATTCTTCACTAGATACTCCTCCTTCTGCCATTCTCATTCTTTCTTCCTCATCCAGCTGCTGTGCAATGGAAGATAACTCAACAGGACTAAAATATTCCCCTTGTAGCAAATTATTCAGACAGTGCTGAGCACACAACGAGCCTTCTTGCTAAATTGGAAGAGAAAAAAACCAAAGACAACAAAAAAAATCACATTAATGTTTCACTCTGTAAAATGACTCAACCATTTAATTCAGGCATTCTGCCCTTACCACTCACCCAGAATGCCATACATTCTTTGGATGTATTACACTGCAAGCTACAGAATACAACCCTCCCATCAATTTGATGGGAATAAACCAACATGCATACTGCTTTATTTCCTCAAAGGAAATAAATTAATGTCAAAATGTTATTTTTTAAAACACTAAAAATTGCCAGTTGCCTGACCAATTCACACAAAGACTGCAACTATCAGTACAACAGATTCTGTCCTCTTCCAAGTCACAACCACAGGATAACCAAAGTTCACATTTCTACTTCTCAAAAAAAAAAAAAACAAAACAAACCTCTCTTGCACTCTTAAAGTTTTTCTTCCCTACCAAGTGTGGCTGCTAGCAATCTGCTTTCCACATGTGGGAAAAGAAAAGCAGACCTTTAGGACTTTGGACAGATTAAAAATTATGTATCTACAGAATTTATTTCCAGTTCAGGTCAGAACCAATTTATTGCTGAGAAAGTGATCAGGAGCTGGAGGAGCAGTAAAGCTCCTTCTCCACATGAAATTTATGAATAGAAATTAAGTAAAAGAGGCTAATACTACTGGTTCTAAAATCTTAACGACAATGATGAGGTAACAAGAAAAAAAATTCCCTTACAGCAGGAACACTGAAAGTTCCCTCTACCGCAGATCATAGAAACTTTCTAGGACTTCATCAATCAACTGAGCAATGAGTTATTAAGGCTAGACGGGCTGTACAGCCCAGCTGCAACAGAAACCAGAAGCCTCCTCCAGCTCATGTCCTTCCCTCAGCAAGGATCTCAAGACTTAAGAGCAGCTCCCATCCCCTTGAATATCACATCCCTGCTGCTGGTCATATGATAAAACTGTAACAGAAGAACCTGTTCAAGAATCATAGTTTTCTCCACCAGAATTATATGAAACTCATTCAGAAACAGAAAGATACTAAAATACCTTTGCAAATTAGTTGTATTACAGTCTTCAATCTTAATTTTACTAAAAGTGTTTTTTACTTTCTATGTTCGTACAGTTTTATCTCAAAGTAATAAACATTAATTTTCACATGCAAAATTTGTACATAGTAAGTGCAAAATGCAGAAGAGAAAACTGATCTTAGTTTTTAACAGACATTAACTTCAGGTTTATTTGGTTTTTTTTTAATGCAGATAATACTGCATCTTCCCATAATCTGAAATTTCCTCCTTGAAATCTATCTGGATATAAACTGCTGCCCTACTTTCAGTGTTTTCAAACACTAGTATCAAAGAAATGACCAGCTCCTAAGTTAGTGGCTCCTTAAGCCCCATCCTTAAGTCCTACTTTCTGCAACTGTCATTCCCTTGTTAAAAGTGTCCTGCTGCTTAGGTCTTTGTTTTAATAAATTTCCTTTATAAATACCATATTTTTCATGCCCTTTTATTGGAACATCCAAGGTGTGCAGATTGAAGTGTAAGGATGTGTGTGTGCACATACAGTGCTTTAAATACTTTGACACCACTTGATGGGGGGAAATACCCCTTAAGAAAAGAGACAGAATTTCAGATAAATTTTTTGTAAAATAATGGTAACAAGATAAAGTAGTTGGTACTCTAATTTAAAACAGGCATTCAGGTTTAACTTTGTAACTGTGTAGCTGACTGACCAAGGAGCAATCCAAGGCTTCCCCCTTCCCAAAACCTGTAGCAACTACAAACAACAATCAGCTTGTGACTTTAAATGCATTGTGCTCTGTGACTTCAATTTCAGCAGTTTTATTATTAAATTAGAAAGCAACTCAGCCATTAAAAAAATTATCACTGCATTATGCAATAGGCTAGGCAAGAAAAAGGTACACATGTTTTGAACTTATTTTCAAATCTAGACTGAAACTCAAGGTCATTGTAGCAGAGACCATAACAGTTGAAACCCAACACTCATCCTATGGGCAGCTGCTCTTTAACACCGCAGTGACTGCCAAGTTTTGCAATAGAAACCTAGTTTGAAAGAACGCTTCTCACACTCCACAGATTTAAGAAATTATTATTCATTTTTAAGTTATACTGCTATCTTGCTTTATTTGCTAAATAAACCAAGCAGTATATGACAGCAGTGTATAAAAGCTAACATTAATCTTAAGACAACAAAGGTGCAGAGACACTGGGAAAGTACATGAAAAAAAGACAATTATATTTGAATAGCATTAAAGCCTACATAGCTGATATTTGGGAAACTGGATAAATCACAGCAGTTCATAGAAGAATTTTGTCCTCCAAACAGGAAACGCTGTTCAGCACACAAAAGCACAGTACATTAATTAGGACTTCCGTAACAGCTCTCCCTTTCCCTGCTCGTTACACAAGCTCAACCAAGCCAGGGTAGGTGAAGGGCTGTGTCCGAAGAGCACAGAAACAGTCCTGCCTGCCGCGGCTCACGCTCATTTCTCAGTGAAGCGAATTCTCTCACAAGCAACATAAGCAGCTGTAGCCTGTACCTTCCCATACTCGAGGTGTATTTTTAAAAGCCTAAGAAAAGCAGTCACCATGCGAGCGGGAGCGCTGGGGCTCAGCCCTGACCCTCTTTGATCTCCACTAACTGCATTTCCTTTCCCGGGGAGCCGGCAAGCCTCGCAGAGCAGAGCAGAGCTGGGCCAGGCCACAGGCACCGAGAACAACTCAGCTCTTCCACGAGACAGAGGAAACCGAGCCGCTGCCTCATCCTGCTCCCGGAAGGATGCCGGGGAGGGGCACGGCACAAGCGAAGCGTACCCCGTCGGACTGAGAGCTACCCCTGGGCTATCGCAGAGACGGGAGACCCAGCCGCCGCCCCGAGCAGCTCCTCAGAGAAGACGCTCCCCTCCCGGAAGGCCAACCGGTGGCATAACACCCCTTACAGAGACCGACCACCTCTCCGGCCCCCAAGAAACACAACCGTACCACAAACCCTCACTCACCCTCTCGTGAAAGATCGACTCCATGTTTATTGCCAACGGCCACAGCCTCCGCCTCACGTGACGCCTCCCCCAGCCAATCCAACTTTCCCTTGCTCGGCCGCCCGCAGCAGCCAATCCGCGCAGGCTCCTGCTGGGCTAGGCTGCTTGCGTGAGGCCGGCGCGGGGCGGCCGTGGCGGCGCCCCCTGTCGACAAGGAGGCCCGCGGGGCTGACCCCTACCACCCGGCGGTTAAGCAGGTACCTCGAGTTCAGGTTATAAGCGTGAATTCCGGAGCACCACAATGCCCGATTTCCTCACGCCACCGAATTCAGCGGTAACAGCTCCCCTCTCCTTTCCGACCCTTCCATCTCCCTCTGCCGACACGCGCTCACAACGCCGCATCCCACTGGCTGTTATTCCAAACAAGCCTGCCGAGGAAATCTGCAAACAAGCTTGTTCAGATCCAGTTAAAGAAATGCCAGACCGCTGACGACCACATCCTGGGTTTCTGTTAAGTATTTCTCTGAAGGCTAGTTCACAAAGAAGCTATAAACACGTAAATCCCACACTCACACTGCAACATGAATGATTTTTGCATAGTTTTTCTTTATTATGTAATTCTTCCTTTCTCCTCCAGAACACGACTTCTGAGGATAAATGTTTCTCAACACTTATGGACTAAGAGAACACCTGGACACATATTTGTCATGTAATTAAATCATCTTCCAAAAGGTCAGATTGAAAATTAGGCTAGCACAGATGAACTGCAGTTGTCTTTCATAGTTTTACATATTCTTTTAAGGTAAAAACCATAACCCTATGTTTTCAAGGAGTAAGATGATGAATCAAAAAAAAAAAATGTTTTTCATTTCATCTGCAGCCTTTATTTCCACGTAGTTTCTTCACCAGGCTTCAACTCTCTGTGAGGAAAGAAAAATACAAAGGAGACTAAAATTAGAGTAATTTTTGTAGAACACTTACTAATAAATGTGATTATTCTACAGTTTTGAGAGTGATGTATGAATTTAACTTCCCTTGCAACTGTGGTCAGTTAATTGTTCAATACTGATACACTTCCTCTTTTCCTTCCAAAGCTTCAAGGGATTGAGTCCTCTTAACTCCCATACATTTAAATGGAAGCTTGACACTGCTGAATTCTAAGGAGTTAACAGACTTTCTACATAATGGGATCCAAAAGGAAAAAATCTACTTCTTTTAAATACAAAAATTCATTACTTTAGTGGGAAGAGAACTAGAGTGTGAAAGAGGGGATTTTTGCCAGAAGCTGAAACACCAGTCTCATTTCACCAGTAACTGCAGTAAGAAAAGTGCCATGAGGTAGATCACACGATAAACTTACTTCCTTAACTAACTATGAAAGTAAGTTTATGACTCTGTGACTCTGGTCTACCTAAATTAGGTGAGATCAGAGTAAAAAAACCCACAAAATCCACCTACAAACTGATAATAACATTCCTTTAGTTCATGCTGTTTTGTTAACGCTAGTCTAATACAGAATTACAAGTGATAGAGCTGAGGCAATGCATTCAATTATCTAAATTCTCCCCCAGATGTCAGCCAGCAAGCCCAAACTCATCAGTGTCTATAATCACATCCTTCAGTGAGGATACAGCAGCGGATGACATGTGTTGATTTTCAAAAACTTGGTTATTATTTTCAAATGACACAGATTTACACAAGTACCTAGTGATCCCTTCTTTCGTGACTAAGACGGCTCCTAAAGCCCCAATTTCAGGGGGCATTAGTAATTTAAACCTTTCATGAATGCTTGCTGAAATTTTTAGGGCTTTCTTCCCTTTAACATTTTGACACTGATGGGGTTTTTTTCATACTTAAGACTCTCAAGAAGAGCAGAAAAGCATTTTGCAAATAACATAAAGCAGACCTTCTATATAATAAGCTCTTGTTTCTGAAGGTAGACAGTTTTTCATCATTCAGTCTGTCCAAATAGCATCCAACCACAAATCCTAAGGGAACAAGGATGTGAACCCAGTGATCGCGCAGAGCTTGGGCGAAATTCACCATGGCTGCTAGAGAGAAAAGCATAACAGAGGAGGGTTACTAATAAATAATCTGTACATGGAAAGTGTTGCATACCTGGCATCTTTAACCTCACTTACTAAGATCCTACAATAGCATAATAAAACTTGAGGGCATCCAAACACTTCTTACGAGACACATGCTGTTCTCAAATCCTTACAGTTTTCTTACAAAGAATCCCAATTTATGGCCCTGGAGAACAGAGTTTCAACCTAAAATGTGAGAGAAACACAAAACGTCTTTTAAGATATCCCTGGTGAAATAGTTATATTTAAATGATCTAGAGTAATTTACCCATTAAAGTAACTCTAACAAATGCCTTTACTACCTAAACTCCTGTAGACAGACACTTTTATTACCTGTAACAAGACTGAAGTTAATCTGCACGTTCAGTGAGGAACTGACAGGTAAGGAAGAAAGGGCATTTCTAAAAGCCAGCGAGCTTTTACAACCTAAGCAAAGCTAAGATTAGCGTCTTGTTGTAAGTTCTAAGAGACATCACGGAAGTCACAGCTGAGAGCTCAAAGCCACATACTAGTTACAGAGAACGGACAGAATCGACGCCGTCGCTCACACATCCCAAACCGCAGGCAGTCACCATGGCGGCTGGGGCCGGAGCTCACAGTAGCGACCCAGGAGAGGGCCCTGCCAAACTCCCAGCTCCGCTGCTCCTAGCCTGCCTGGGGACAACACCGTCCCCTGCACGCCCGCGCCTGCGGGGACAAGGCGCCATACCACGGGGGCTGAAGGTCGCTCCGGCCAGCCTCCCCCGCCTTGTGTTCCGGCCGAAGGGACAGGGCACAGGGCGAAGCTGACTCCGGGACCACGGAAACTGCCCCTCAGCGGCTCCCGCCCCCCTGCGGGCCCCGCCGTTACCGTTCGTCGCCGCCGCCAGGCCCCGCACAACGGCCACACCAAGCGCAACCGGCAGCAAGCAGGGTGAGCAGGCAGGGAGAGCCCACTTGCTGCACAAGGAGAGGGGGAGGAGAACTCACACACACACACACACACCCCCCGGAAGCCTCGCGGTGGTGCCTTCCGTTGCCCTTCCACCTTTCCTCCTTCTCCACGCCTTCCGTGAGGCGGTGGAGGGTGCCGTGCGGGGCGGAAGCGGCGGCTGGGCGCGCCGGTGGGCCTGAGGGAGGCCGGCGCGCAGGGGGCCCCAGGGCGGGTAGCGGCGGCAGGAGTGGCTGCTCGGCGGCTAGCGCTGCGGGCAGGCCCGGGCCGGCCTGGGCCTCGGTGAGGAACGGTCTGCTTCCCCCCGCGGGGAGCCGGTCTCTGCCTGTGGCTGAGGCGTGAAGCGCCTGGCTTTGTCCCCGCCGAGCTCGCGCTTGTCCTCCTTTTCCTCTTCTGGGGAGTGGAGTGGGCGGAGGGCTTGCTCCCTTAATATTGGGCCCTGCCGGCGAGGCTCACTTCGCCAGGGTTAGGCCGCTGTCTCGGCGGCGGGGCGCTGGAGCCGCCGTGTGCAGCCCCCCGGTGCAGCCCCCGGCACCAGCCCCCGGCACCAGCCCCCGGCACGCCCCGTGCTAGATTCCGGCTCGGGCTGGACACCCCGTCCGACAGTCACAGGAGGGAACATATGAGGGGACGCAGCCTTGGATGCGCTGTGTCTGGCCGCTCCTCTCCGGCCCTCGGCTGGGAGCTGCTGCTGCTAGCTGCGCTGTTCCGAGTGATTCTTCTTATTACAGTAGTAAAAATATCCTCTATGTAATAGCAAAACACCTACAAGGATCAGGTTAATATCTGAGGCTTAATATCCAGTAGGTGTTACCCTGAGTGTTCGCAGAAACGAATGAAGTTAGACTTTTGCATTGGTTGAGGCAATGAAACGTTTTCTTCCTTCATTCAGATTAGTTCTGTTGGAGATTAAACACTTGGGAGAGGAAAATGACATCGATTATCAAGTTGACTACGCTTGCAGGGGTGCAAGAGGAATCTGCCCTTTGCTATCTGTTGCAAGTAGATGAATTTCGTTTTCTTTTGGACTGTGGCTGGGATGAAAACTTTTCTACGGATATTATTGATTCTCTGAAAAAGTAAGTAGTTCAGTTAATGCACTCTTTTTTTAATAGGTCTCTGCCTGAAATACCATGCAATGGTATGTGTGTGGTGACGTAAAATCCAAAATTGTTTTGGATTTGTTCTTTGTTAGAGTTATGGTTTATATGAAGGGGATTATGCTGCTGAAATATTTGCAGTAAATACATATTTGCTGGGTTTTTTTTCTTATGAGTCTAACAAGTTACATCTATTAACTGTAATTCTTAAACTGTTCTGTGTTTGGCTTGGATGTTTGTGGGTTTTGTTTTTTTTTTTCCCTAAACATGACACATAACAGAGTTTATGGGAGACTGACCTTGACTCTAAACTTAGTTGGAATGGTTCACTGAGTTTTAAATGAAAGACTCCTTAAAATACATAGGCTCAATACAAAGTGGTTCAACTCTCTTTTTGTTTCAAAGAAGTTGAATAAACAGTCAGTAAAACAGCTTCTATAAGTTATCCCAGCCTTGCAAAGAAATACACCTGTCTAGGCTTTAATACTTAAACCTACAGGTTTACAGCAAGGAGCTTTAATGCAAGCATTTATTACAAGGTTAGAACTGAACCATGGCAACTCCTGAAAGAAACTGAGCTTAGTCATGTATTTTTTAGCATTATCACACTTGTCTTTTTTAGTCTTACTAAGAATTATTGTGTACTTAGGATAATTTGTACATTTTTTCAAATGTACAAATCTGTGAAGCAATTAGATAAAATCCCTTTTTTAGTAAAAGCCATGGAGAAGAATGTGTGTGTCCCAGTTAGTGTGACGGAACGAAAAGCTTTCAGCCCTACTTGTATTTTCACTTGTTGCATATGTTTTATGTCCTTAAGTTTTTCAGTTATGCTTGGTAATAAAATTCTAGTCTGATTTATCAATTTTGTGCAACGCTTTTCAAGGAAAAAAAATACTCTATTTTTAAATGAATACTCCCCCCCAAATTTATGTGTCCTTTTTCCTAAATTATGTTTTTGACTTTCGTGTTTTTAAAGAAATATATTTTCATTTTATCCTTATCAATTTAAATATTGTTGTGTTTTTGGTGCTGTGGGTTTTTCTCATCAGAAGAAAAGTTGTAGTCTGTTTCAGGTTTTAAGTGTAAAAACAATTTGTAGCATGTCTGCACTGGTAATATTTTTGACCCTTCAGTTAATGCACTTTCTGGTGTCCAAGTATATATTAAGGTCTTTCTAATGTAGAATTTGATGCGAAATGTACGTCTTCCAGTCCTTGAAATCATGTTTTCGGTATTTGCTTGCAGTTCTAGTACTTGAACATTTGGAAGTATCTGTAACTTTTAAATGGTGATTTTAAAAACTTCATTCTGAACTTGGAAGGATTTAAGTTTTCTTGTTTGGCCTTCAGGTTGTGTATGTATTCTCAAAATAGCTGTAGTAGGGAGAATATAACACCATACAGAACTCTTTTCACCAACTTCTGTTGTTCTCTTTTTGTAGACATGTACACCAGGTTGATGCTGTTCTTCTTTCTCATCCTGACCCTCTACACCTTGGTGCGCTTCCATATGCAGTTGGAAAAATGGGGTTGAATTGTGCCATTTATGCAACTATTCCTGTATATAAAATGGGACAGATGTTCATGTATGATCTCTACCAGGTATGTTTGTTGATGCTTTTGTACACAACATCTATATGGTAGAGTGCTCAGGTTCTTGAATGTTCCATACTTCTTATTTGTTTTAGTCCCGCCATAATACTGAAGATTTCACACTCTTTACATTGGATGATGTAGATGCAGCCTTTGATAAGATACAACAGCTGAAGTTTTCTCAGATTGTGAACTTGAAAGGTAAAGTTGTCACCCATGTTTCACTAAATGACTTTTAATGACTGTTGTCTTTCACTAAGAGTTAAAGTATATATATATTTAACTTAAAAAGGGAGCAAGCTTTGACATGTAGTGCATTTTGCAGGGCTGATATCAGTAGCCCTGTATCAGTCTATATCAGCTGAACATTTGCCTCAGTAATTGTATGTTGAAATGTGTGGAATTTCCACTTAATGAGGAGGAGGTCTTGCCAAAGCATATTTAGACATGTTTTTGCTTCTATGTTTTTGTAACTTTTCCTCCTATTGTCTCTCAAAAGCATATACTCATGCCTAGTGGTAGATAACTCGGAACTTGTCAATAACTAGTAACACAAAGGAAGGCTTTCTAGAGAATGAATAGTTTGCAGACATTAAGTTACACCATGTGGATGGCTTAGGAGGTCTTCACTGGCTCTCTGTGGTATTCAGTGTAGCTTATTGCTGGGAACTGTGGCATCCAGAGGATCAGCAGCTTCTCACTCACTCTTTAAGTCAAAGATCAGAATGAATTGGAATCCCTGGTCTTGAGCAGACGCATACAAGCAAACCACCAGCAGCTAGTCTCAGATGCAGTATCTCCTAGTTCCTGAATGCTGCTTGCCAAAATACTTGCTCTGAATTTTGGAAAACAGAAACGGGATGTCATCCTTGAAAGGCTGCTGACCCTTTTTCAAGATACGTGTAGCAAGGCTATGTTTGTGCTGCCAACTTTTACATCTTGAAAGTAATTTTAGTGAACAGCTTTTTCTAGGGTGTTTCTTAAAAACTCTTCTTTTTTGTATTTAATGTAAGTGATTTGAAAAGACTCGATGGATACGTATAAGAAGATAATGTGTGTTTTAATTATTATTAAAGCTGTGCACTTCTGTTCAAGTTGGTGGCATGCAGTGAAGTCAGTGAGTAATGGTCACGAGTGGTCTCATTTTACTCTGGCAACAATACAGGTTAGCAGCAACATCAAGGAGCAGCAATGCATTAAGAAAGGCATCAGGTACTGAAAAGATCGATTATCCCTGACTGCAGCGCTTGAACACTTTTCCCTGTTGTTTGATTTGCATATTTGTCATTCTGAAAAACTTCCCAGTTTGTGTAGTATGTATATGGTTTTGTAAGTACTTAGGCAGCCAGTGATGCAGTAAGCGTCTTATGTTGCCCTAGAGATGAGTCTATTTTGCACCAGAGTACCTGCTTTCATGTGATACTTTTATTATGTAATTTGCTGTTGTTTAGGTTTATAGAGCAGCTCTCAGTGCCTCGCAGTATCAGTGGGGGAAAGAAGTGATCTTCACTTTAGTTTCTTTTTCTGGAGGCTGAATAGAAGTGTACTGCAAAAAAATTTGAAGTTAGTGGCTAGATGGGAAGGACAGATGTTAATGCTTTTTTTCATACTTCATTTAACTTTTTTCCCCTAGTAATAATTTTGGCCTGCCTTTGTTCAGAATTACTCACTTATTCAGAGTAATGGATGTTAATACATGTATCTAAGATACTGAAAACTTCTGTAGGCAAAGGACATGGTTTGTCAATCACGCCACTGCCAGCTGGACACATGATAGGAGGCACAATCTGGAAGATTGTCAAGGATGGAGAGGAAGAAATTGTTTATGCAGTTGATTTCAACCACAAGAGGGAGATGTAAGTATAACAAAGCAATATGTATTAAAAGTTGTATTAGGTATGCATCATTTTGTGTGTAATAAGCAGGTATGAAAGTAGCAGTGCCTTTCAAGCTCTAATGAGAGCACTAATTTCACTTGTTTTCAGATTAATCAGTTTGAAATAAGCATTAACTCTGTGTTTCTTTATTCCACTCAATATTACTTATTTGTAAGATTGAAGCAGGAAACATTCAGCTCCTGAGGGGTTTGATTTCTGTACATGCAGGTATTCTGGCTAGCTGCTTTTTTTTTTTTTTTTTTTTTCTCCTTATAAAATAGAAATGCAAAAAAGTGAGATTGTGCATTTTTTCCACAGTCATCTGAATGGATGTTCCTTGGAAATGCTGAGCAGGCCTTCATTGCTTATTACAGATTCATTTAATGCAACTTATGTACAACCCAGGAGGAAGCAAAGGGATGAGCAGCTGCTGAGTATGTATTCTGTTTGGGCTTGAAAACAGCAGTAATGTGATTTGTTAGCTACTGTCAGTTGGTTTTGTATGAGAAATTCCTCAGCATGCAACTAATAACCTTTATTAAAATGTAACAAATTCTGAATTGCTTTTTTCTGGTTGTACTGATCCTTTGGGTTAAATATTTTTCTGAAAACAGCAAAGCATACTTGAAAACCATGTATTTCACCCAGTATGTCCTTTGTCAGCTCATTCTTATTTTAACCATTGTTTTACTCTTGGTTTTGTTTGTTTGGGGTTGTTTGGTTTGGTTTGATTTTGGGGGGTGGTGTTATTTTTGCTTGCCTTTTTTTTTTTTTTTTTTGGGTGAAAAATAAAAGGTGGCATGAAGACAGTGAGATCTTTAGAGCTACCAGCTACCAAGAAAACTTCAGTTCCTTTTAATGTTGGTAGAAATGTGGCTTTGGATCTCTTTTGAATATTAATTTAATTGTGTGTTCGTTATGCTTTGATTATGATTGCTTGTGGATATAACAAACAAAAACAAGCTACAAACATTCTAATTTTGGTTCGAAGTATAAGTAGGCTTGTGTTTTGTTTTTGATTCTTCTTAGCTAATGTTTTGGAGACATTGCGAGGTGATGGAAATGTGTTAATAGCAGTGGATACAGCAGGCAGAGTTCTGGAGCTTGCTCAACTCCTTGATCAGATCTGGAGAACAAAGGATGCAGGATTAGGAGTCTACTCCCTAGCACTTCTGAATAACGTCAGCTACAATGTAGTGGAGTTTTCTAAATCACAGGTTTGTTCTGATTTTAAAATGCATTTATGATGAGGGTAATGGAACATGTATGCGAAAACATTTAATTTTTTAGCAGTAAAGAATGAGTAAATACTGGATGTTATCCTCTTTTTATAGTATGTGTTTGTGTCTCAGATCTTTCAATCAAGTAACAGAGTGCAGTCATGGCTATGAGCATGTTTTTTGATATTCATTTTTGGTTTTATCACAATACTAATTAGCATAATTTATAACTTTAAGAAGAGGACTTAAAGTACTTGCTTCTGTGTTGTTTATGCTCAGCATTATTTCTACGCGCGCTGAGAGGCATATTTCAAGTGCATATTGCATCCCGTACTTCTTACCAGGTTTGTACCTTATTGTAGGACTTGTATTCTTATAAATAACTTTCTCTTAATACCTATTTTAGGTAGAATGGATGAGTGACAAGTTGATGAGGTGCTTTGAAGACAAGAGAAACAATCCTTTTCAGTTCCGCCATCTCTCCTTATGTCATAGTCTGTCTGATCTGGCACGAGTGCCGAGTCCAAAAGTTGTTCTTGCCAGTCAGCCTGACTTAGAGTGTGGGTTTTCTAGAGATCTTTTTATTCAGTGGTGCCAGGACTCCAAAAACTCTATAATTTTAACTTACCGCACTACACCTGGAACATTAGCACGATTCCTGATTGATAATCCTTCTGAGAAAGTTATTGATATTGAGGTAGGTGGCTTCTGTATATCCCAGTGATTTTTATTGTGGGCCATCTGAGGGAATTTGAGTAAAACTGAACTTAATTTCCTTTTTGACCTACTGAAAACACTTCTAGTAGCAGAGGGAAATCTGAAATCAGTATGTTGCATGCTTAACTGGTTGTGGATATACTTGGATAAAAATAGGTCTCATGCTAAAAACAGCAAAGTGCTTTTTGGTGGTGTGGCAAAACTGATACTTCATAGAAATGAGCGTGAAATTGCTTTTAAATATTTATCTTTAGAAAACACTCTGGTTTTATTATAATAGATGAAATTATATATAAGTTAGGAACTGGACACACTTAATTGTTATTCTTGCTTTTTAAAATTATTTTCAGTAATTTTATACCTGTGTCTACTTCTTTCTGTGTAAACATTGTTGATTTATGTGAGTCCCTTGTGATCACCATGATAATTTCAATCCTCATGATGCAGCTTTGGTTTAGTTTTAGATTGGATTGGAAGCATTGAATTACAGTATTAGACTGTTACTAGAATTCAGCATTATTCAAAGTGGCCTGTATCCTAATTCTGTTTTCAGAAAGCAAGAAATAAAATTTACTATTATTTTGCCTGCTAGTATGACTTTGCCAGGTTCTTCTGCTTTGATGAGGGTAGATTTAGATTAGATATTAGGAAGAAGTTCTTTACTGTGATGCCCTGGCACAGGTTTCCCAGAGAAGTTGTGGCTGCCCCATTCCTGGAAGGCTTCAAGGCCAGGCTGGATGGGTCTTTGAGCAACCAGGTCTAGTGGAAGGTATCCCTGCCCATGGCAGGGGTTTGGAACTAGATGATACTTGAGGCCCTTTCCAACCTATGATTCTATGTTGTTAGTGACACAAAAAGTAAACACTGCTCATCTGGGAGTATTTGCATTCCCTTGTTGGAGAGAGATTTCCTGAAGATGTTTTAAAAAAAAAAATCGTAAATTTTAAAAAATTTTTGAAAATTTTTGATTTTAATACTTTTTGAAATGCTTTTCTGTAGAACCTACTAATAGGTAACATGGTCATGATTTTGCAATGCTAACGTGTCACACATTTGCATAATCTTGTGTTGTATGTAACATACAAGTTATACTTGCCCTTGGTGCTTAGATAACTAATGTTCTTGTCAGCAGTGTGTAGGAAGTATATTAAAGTCATGTCAGCTGCTCACAATAATATTAATTTTAATCCTATTCAGTTGAGGAAACGTGTCAAGTTGGAAGGAAAAGAACTTGAAGAATACCTAGAAAAGGAGAAACTAAAGAAAGAAGCAGCTAAGAAGTTAGAACAGTCTAAAGAGTAAGTGTACTGGCTGTTCTTGTATTTGCTGTTAGGGTCAGAGCTGAGATTTCTGTGTGGTTTCTGTGCTGTTCAGCCGTTCACAGGGATAAATGAAAAACATAGTTTTGATAGGCTTGTCTAAAGGCATGGAGGAATTTGGAGTAGTTATCTTTAATCTGATGTTATGACAGACCTGTTTTATTTGCTCTTTGACTGTGAGCTCTTTTTCAGATACAGAAACTGCTCTTGTCCTTGGTTAGTGTTTATGTCAACTGTTATTTTCCAGTTAAGTGTTTATGTAACATTAAACCTGAATGAAAAAAAATGCCAACTTTTTTGGAATGTCATTTCAGGGCAGATATTGATTCCAGCGATGAGAGTGATGCTGAAGAGGATATTGATCAGCCAACTGTCCATAAGACCAAACATGATTTGATGATGAAAGGTGAAGGTAGCCGGAAAGGAAGCTTCTTCAAGCAGGCAAAGAAGTCTTATCCAATGTTTCCAGCCCCTGAAGAAAGAATTAAATGGGATGAATATGGCGAGATTATCAAGTATGTGGTGGGAATGCGTACTGACATGTAGCAGCTTTGTAATACTTCAGAAATAGAAGTAATAAAAATGACAATTTTGTCTCTTTTGCACCACTCTTGCATGCTCTTTCAACCACAGTTAGAACAGTTTTGCACTAAGTCTCACATGAAGCTCCTGATCGGTTTGAAGCTGCACAGTCCTGATCCTTGGCCTGTATTCACACCTGTTTGGAAGTGTTTCCACTCCAGTTTTTGGGTTGTTTTGGGGTTTTTTCGGTTTGTTTTTTTTTTTTTTCTTTATCTTGAGAGGGAAGGTTTCGTTTTATTTTGTTTTTTAACTTGACAATTTTTCTGCTTTAAATTGCACATATTTTTGATAAATTTATAATGATGGAAAAGAATATTGTTAATCCTGGAAAAATCTAGTGATTTTTGTTCTTTTTGTGTAAGGAATACTTGCTAGAAAAACTCAGTTTTACAGGATTTCCCCAAGATATCAAGGTTGTTTGAGACAGGAAAGTGATATTTTGCGAAGGACCTCTGCTCAAATATGGAAATACTGAAGGCAGTTGTTGGCTATAAAAACTACAAAACATCTCAGTAGTAACAGTCAGGCATTATTTGGTTTTTATATCATGTAGTGCTTTGGTTTTACTGTAGAATGCTAAAAGCAAAATGCCTTTCTCTTTTTAGGCCTGAGGATTTCCTAGTTCCAGAACTTCAAGCAACAGAAGAAGAAAAAAGCAAATTAGAATCTGGTTTGACAAATGGAGAAGAACCTATGGACCAGGATTTATCAGATGTTCCTACCAAATGTATTTCTGCAACAGAATCAATGGAAATTAAGTGAGTGGCTGTGTTCTTGTCAGTTCTGCTGGAATGGTGGTACAGGAACGGTGCAAATTGAGTGAAAGGATAGTTTGGAATTATGGAAGTGGGAAAGGGCTTACTTTTTGGTTTGTTTTGTTGTTTTGGTTTTGGTGTGCCTCCACCCCTCGTCCCCCAAGTTAAGTTAGTTTTTTACTAGTCTTTCCTGGGGTGTGGTACAGGGTTTTATGGTTCCCCACTCTTAAGAAATTCTGTTTGTTCCCTGTCTGATGGAGACAAGTGAAAGAGGAAGAATAGTATGTTAGCATAGGTACTAAAACGTTTATTTATCTATTTTTAAATAAGAACTTACTCAAATAAGCTTATCTCATGTTTTGGATAACTGCGTGAGTGAATTTTGAGAATTTATAGTGTTAAATGGGCATACATACTGATTGATAATATACCTTGTACTGGCAGCTTTTGCTGATGTAGAATAATTTCAATATATCTTCAATTTTTAAATTAAGTATTTTGGAGCACTTGACGGTTAAATCTTTTAAACTAAAAAATGTTGGTCTTGGGCTTTTTAATTCAAATTAGAGCCAGAGTTACATATATTGACTATGAAGGACGCTCAGATGGTGACTCAATTAAAAAAATTATTAACCAAATGAAACCAAGACAACTGATCATTGTCCATGGACCACCTGAGGCCAGTCAGGACCTTGCAGAATGTTGCAGAGCTTTTGGTGGAAAAGATATTAAAGTTTATATGCCAAAACTACATGAAACTGTAGATGCAACCAGCGAAACTCACATTTACCAGGTAAGGTAGTGGAATTCGTTAGTCGTGTAACAGCTAGCTTTAGTTTGTTTTTCTGTTTGAAGCTTTCTAAACAAATGAAGTGCACTTGAGACACTGAATTAGAAAATAATAGATACAAGTGGGACATCAGAGTCCCAGTGTCTTTTGATAGGGCTGTGCTGCAGTTGTAGTATCCTGGATACAGCTTCATTCTGCTATGGGGATCATGCACAATCTCATGTGGATAGGAGTCTTTCAGAATAGGGTTTTGATGGATTAGAGTCCTGGAATGCACCAGAGTACTCAGGGTAAGGAAATGTTTTGGTCACTTCAGAATCTGATATTTACGACATCCCTTCTTACTGTAAAATATTAGTAACCTAAATGTATCTATGGAAACTTTCTTTAAATTTACTACAGCTAACTGAGGAATTTCTTGGCTACAGAAAAAGTTTTTGATGTTTTAAAAGGAATTGATTGCTCTTGCTTTACCTTTAACTCAAGTTTGTAGTTGCATAGGTTCTTTAAAGTTACTGGTCTTCACTGCTTTTGAGTAACAACATGAGGGTTATACATATTATATTAATATATTTTATTTAATTGTATTACATTATCTCATTATTATATATATTAATTACATATTATATTATATTTATAATATTATATTATCTCTAGACCATCTTGCCTTGCTGATACCAGTTCCTTCCTTTCCTGCCCCAAAAGAGCATGAATCAAACCTATGTAGAGAGACAGTAAAAGGAAGACTGCCTTTTTTTGTTTGTTTGTTTTTGGTTTTTTGTTTGTTTGTTTTAAAGCTTGAAATAAGAATTTTGTGGTTTCCGTCAGACTAATAGCACTTCTAATTTTGTGCAAACCAGGTCAGGTTAAAAGATTCTCTTGTCAGCTCCCTTCAGTTCTGTAAAGCCAAGGATGCCGAGCTGGCTTGGATAGATGGTGTTCTGGACATGCGGGTTTCAAAAGTGGATACTGGAGTTATTTTGGAAGAGGGGGAGCTGAGGGAAGATGAAGAGTTAGAGATGCAAGTGGATGTGCCTTCTTCAGACTCAAGTGTCATTGCACAACAGAAGGCCATGAAAAGCCTCTTTGGTGATGATGACAAGGAGATGTGTGAGGAGAGTGAGATCATTCCTACTTTGGAACCTCTACCACTCCATGAGGTACAGAAATTATGCTGATTTGGGCTTCTTTTTTCAAGAGCTCTGTATTCATTTGGCTTTTTCTAGTGCTTAGAGGTTGATGCTGTGATCTTATTCAAATGAAAGGCTAACTAAAACTGGATTTTCATGTTTGGTTTTCTCTTTAAACCTGGTACTGTTCTTTGTTCATATTTTATGCTTGTAGGCAAGGATGATCTCTTGCATCCAGTGACACTGCCCAGTATACAGTACCATCTATTTATGAAGATAAAGTTTTTTTATTAACATGTTTCATATTTGTAGTTAGTACTTGCAGATTTGGAAGCTAGTTGGTGTTCAGTCACTCCTGGATTTCATTATGTTTTGTTGATGCTATGGAAAATACTTCATGTACTTGAGATACAGATCTTCTGAAATTCATATGTCTCCTTTAGTAGTGATTTGAGACTTCTATAAATTTATCTTTGCTCTTAAAGTACTTT
Source organism: Psittacus erithacus (assembly GCA_009867235.2). Lineage (NCBI taxonomy): Eukaryota > Metazoa > Chordata > Aves > Psittaciformes > Psittacidae > Psittacus > Psittacus erithacus. Next base: position 217,053 of record WYDI02150363.1, read on the forward strand.
GCATGTGAGTAGATACAATTTTTATCTTTCCATTTAATGATTACAATGCCTTCTAATCCTAGAATTGCTTATTAAAATACTCTTACACAGTCCTAAGTGTAGTCTGTTCTAGGAGCTAGATAAATAAGGAGACAACTTTAAAGTCTGTTTAGATTCATGACAACTGTCATAGAAGTATGTACTGATAAACAGTACAGCTTACTGCAGCTCTGTCCCTGGCATAACATGGCTTGGGAGAGGGATCTTCAGTGACAGCTTTCCATTTGTCTTCAATATGTGAACAGAGAAATAAACTTTCTTTTGCTTTTACTTGATGGATAACTTGAGTCTTTCCTATCCTGGAAATGTCTTTTTGTAGGTGAACAGAAACAGAACCAATCTTTCCATTTATAGTCCTGTAGTCTAGGCCACACTGCTGCCAACACAATGATAAGGAGATCTTGGGGAAAAATGGGAGTATTTGATAGCAGAAGTATTAATTGTGTGTGTGTTATTTAAAGGTTCTTGGACATCAGTCTGTGTTTATGAATGAGCCAAGGCTGTCTGACTTCAAGCAAGTTCTCTTGCGAGAAGGTATACAAGCTGAATTTGTAGGAGGAGTGCTTGTGTGCAACAACCTGGTGGCTGTTCGCAGGGTAGGTGTTCTGTGTATTAAACTCTTTGGTAAATAATTTTCTAAATTACACTAATGAGAAACTTAATTTTTAAAGTAATAAATTGAAACATCTTTTGTTTCAGACTGAAACGGGGCGCATTGGATTGGAAGGCTGTCTCTGTCAGGACTTCTATAGGATAAGAGACCTTTTATATGAGCAATACGCTATTGTCTAAGGAAAGTGCTGCAAAGATGATTTTATTTGAACTTTTAAAGACAGTGGGGACTTCTCTCAATTTTGACTTTTTGTAGCTTTCTTATTTATACAGGTGAAACCTAATTCCTAAAGAATAATTAACTACCCGGAACATGTAAATAATTGCTACTCGTCTTCTTCATAAATCTGTTGCTACATTCCATGTTGTTGACTTCTAAACTGTTGCTGTCTCCCACGTAACACATTGTAAATGAGTTTATGATTATCCTTCTTAGGAAAGGTTCAAATTGTCAGAACATGTCTTGGTTTCACATATTCCCTGCCAAAGAATACAAAATAGAGCAAAGTTATTCTTCTGTTCTAAAATAAGATTAGATGGGGAACCATGAGTTGCTTTGCTTCTGTTCTTTCTGGTTCTTGTGTAGTTGGGGTTCTTGGTTTGGTTTTCTTTTGTTTAGTTGGGTTTTATAAATAACGATTTAGCAGGACAGCTAAGTGTGGTTTGTTTGGTTGGTTTGTACGTTTAAATAAAGGTTAGCTGAAGTACATTTTTAATAGCCATTTAAAGCTAGACTTGTCTAACTTTCCCCCTGTGTTAATCTGACTGCATCTTGGTCTTGCATCTGCTATATCTTACTGATTTGTTCCAGAACAGCATTTCATATTCTATATCAAAAAATTTACTTCAAAAAGGTACTCTAAGATGACTGGGTAATACTGTCAGGCGGTTTAAAATCCAGTAATTGTGTGCTTCAGTGTAACTTCTGTGCAAGCTTACAGAATTTGCAACTTCAAGCTTTTGCAAAATTATGCCAACTGGAAAATCTTTTTGAGTTCTGACTTTAATACTTCCAAAGCCTAACGCCTTTATCCATGCAGTGCTGTTTGTTCGGAGTGCCGTGAGCCAAGTTCAAGAAGATCCTTTATCTTGAAATCTGACTCATGTGATGTGTTTAATGGTTTTGTGCCATGTTTCATTCTACTTGCATGTGTTGTGCGATTTTTCATTCTAGTTGACAGTGGGGCTTACTGTAGCTGTTGATGCTGGGAATTGACCTTTTTAGGTGAAAATGAGCACAGTTTTGGGCGCCTTAATTTCTCAGAAATTGACTTAAAAAAATTGCCTCTTGAGAGTTTATTTAATACTTCTTTTCCCTGTCCACATGTGAACCACCAGCTTTGGCAGCAGAGAGTTGCTTGCTTGTTTTTACATACAACAGCAATGTAATACGTACTTTCCGTGTGTATGTTTAAATAAAACAGTTTTTAAAAAGTGGCAAAAATAGCCCTGTGGGCTCTCAGTGAAAAGATAACTTACTTTGCAATTTATTGCTGAGAAATAGTTTTCTATCTCATCTACAGACTATTCTGTTTAAAATAGTAACTTAAAACTGAAGACCATGTTAAAACAGAACAAAACAAGCTGTTGCTAGAACTATATGCTAAAAATGTAGAAACCTTGAAAACTGAGTGCTTGGTGACAACATATCTTGTTACACAAAGCAAACCCTGTCTAGGAATGACTGAATGGCTTCAATGTGCTGCTTTCTTTTTTTTGCCCTTTTTTTTTTTTAAAATTTATTTTCTATTTTGTTGAAAGCCACAACTTCATAGAAATGCTCTGGGTTTGTAGCTGGTTTGTAGCAATGCTATCTAAATCTGTATGGTAGTGGGTGCTTGTTGGTTAATACTGTTGTACTGTTGCTGATACTAACGAACTTTCATAAAGTGAGTTTCTTTGTACATGATGATTTTGACCTTAGGACCTGAGGGCTTAGTGTGGGCAGAGATCACATGTGCCTGCATGCAATACACTACTGAAGAAAAAATTCCTTAGGAAATCAAACTAAAAATAGTGCTGCTCTTAAAGGATAAAGACAGGACAGTCTGATCATAAATCTGGCTATCAGTTTTGGGTTTTTAACCTATTGATTCAAATTCTGCACAGCTAAACAAAAGTTTAGGTTACTGTTCGCTAAATTCCTGTGTTCTGTTAGAGGAGAACCCCAAATTAGTGCCATCACTGTGGAAAAGGCTCAAGCCTTGTTATGAGCAAACCAGCTAACTGTTCTTTTTCAGTCTATTCAGCCTAAGTGTGGCTTGAAATGAGACCTAGGAAGCTGATGCTCAGGGCTTTTTAGTTCATCTGAAGGCTGGGACTAGGGAAAGCTGAGGTTTTTTTTGTGGACAATTCTGGTGGTGAGGGGTGAAGGGGAATACAGGATGTCTGTAGTAAACACATGACATGCTGCAGCTGGGCTGTGAGGCAGGTGTACTCCTTGGCTATGCATTTATTACTTGTGGAACTGAAGGACATTCTCATAAATGTTGCTGTCCTCTGTTAGCTCTCAGATTATTTTTGTTCTATTTTATTTTTTCCTTAACTGTGATTAACTTCAAACAGTAATTTAACTTTTCTGTAATTTCTGAAGTTTCTGATCGATTCTTGTTTGTGTCTGAAATGAAAGATTCATTTCCCTTTACCTCCACAAAATGTCAGTACTGCCATGGACTGTAAGCTGTATTTTCTTACTTCTCACATTTCTTCACTAGCACTAAAAATGTGGTCCAGTGTGTCACTTTTTACTCTTTGCTGTATTGCTTTTGAGGCCAAGAATATTAACCTCAAGTTAAAAAGAAACCCTAGTTTTGGTACTTACTTTGACTGTTCAAAAGTATTTCAGTCCAAGGGCCTTGGATAATTTGGACTCCACAGCTAAGAAGAGCTAGAGGCATGTAAAGAGACTGGGAAGGCAGAAACTTGACTTCTCTAAGTAATTGTGGGTAAATCCCAGCTATCTGTATTTTCTTCTTCCTGTGCCTATATAGTAGAATATGAAGATGTATTCCAAAAGATTAAGGGAATGTAGAGGCAGAACTCTTTAATAATAAAAGAAAAAATTCTAGAATTGTTAAGCTGTTCCCATTGTCTAAACATAGCTTAACCTGAAGCTAAATGGCTTTGTGGGCGACAGTCTAATTTTTAATCATTTTACTTTGACAGTATGTACTGGAGCTGGAAATCTGTTGTCTTCTCCTTCCCTGAGCAGTGTTTAGACTTAACCAGATCCACTTTTCAAAATAATGGAGGGCGGCATATCCTGCATTCAGTCAGAGTCTGAAGCAGTTTCATAAAAGCATTTGAGATATGTTTGGTTGATAGAATTTCCTTGGAAATGTAGGAGTTCCCCTGTGTGTGTACTGGCTTTTAATTGCAGTCAAACACTATTAATCTGGAATAAACAAGCAAAAAGGTACCCTACCTACACACACACGCACACACCCCCCTAAATAATTGTTACAGATGTTTGTGCCCTAAAATACTTACATAGTACATATTTCATTGATAAAGCATATGACATGTTTTAATGGTTTGGTTAGGAAAAGGGAGTGTGTTGCCTGGGGAAAACACTTAAATCACTAAAATTGTTGAGACTTTAGTAAAAGAAATCTTGCTGTAAGGATCTGAACATGGCACAATATTCTGTTTGATAGCTTTTGCAGATATTTTCATAGTTTTAAAAAGGGTGCTGGGGAAGAGACTGCATTCAAATCTTGTGAAGTGTCTAGTAAACAGAATTTTAGGTCTTGATCTGACAGCTATATCAGAAGCTGATGGTAGTTCAAAATGGGTTAATCAATCTAGATCAAATAATCTTTAAAACTGGTGAAATTTATTTTTAAAAATGCTTTAGATAGTCTCAAGTCTTCTCTGATACTCTGACTGGAACAGGGGTATGACACAAAGATCACAGTTTGCATCACTAGGATTTATTTTGTAAATGAGAGTCCATAGCGTGGCTTGTTTCCTGCAGGTACAGAATAGAGTAGATAGACAAAGTTTATGTGAGCAGTATCCATCATTAAAAAAAAAATGTACTTCTTTTTCTTCCAGTAGGGTTGAAAGCTTCCATTACAATAACACAGTCTTTTACAGAAAGTCATTTTCCAGTTTGCCAGCAGGGCAAATATTTCACTGGATATTTTAGGTGGTCTAAAATTGCATCCTCGCTGCATGATAAGCAGTGAATATTGTGAACTATTAGTGAACTGTTACTGCTTGACCAGTATTAATCAGGGATGAAAAAGCACGTTGTTTTAGGGCTTCTAAATTATTTACACTAGTAAAATTCTTAATTTCTTGTCCTAAAAGGTGTCTTCATGTTTCTGACAGAGAAATTAGTCTAAAGAGTGGTTACAGTTCACTGGTAAGTGAACTGATTACTCCTTTCAGCTCACTAATGCTTGCTCAGCATGGTAGAAGAGGAATACAGAAGTAGTAATTAAAAATCTATGAGCTGACAAGTATGTTTTCTTATGTGTAGTGAGAGTGTGGAGGTTGAATAAGTATGGGAGGTACTAAAATATGGGAGAACTAAATTGTTCTGTGCAGTGGACCTTGCATTTTACTCTTCTTGGTGTGTTATATATTACCACTGTGGTAGGAAGTAAATAAGAAAGACTGAATTCTTATAGTAGAACTTCAGTAACCCATGTGGCAGTTTTTCAGGTAAAGAAGTATCCATAGAAACTCAAAACGTTGTGAAGAAGCAAGTTTGGTATATGAGCTTTAAGCGATAATAACCTGCCTGTTGTTGTATAAGCCTCTCGGTGCAAGCTGGATCTGTGGTTCAACAGCTGAATGATAATGAGTTAAGCATCTGCCAAAAAGTATAGTTTCTAATCTGATATTCTCAAATTTCGATAGCAAGCAAGTACACAATTTCAATTGTGTAAATATTTTTTATTTTCAGTGTAGTTTTTCTGAAGTGCTAAAAACTTCTCTAGAAAGTACTTTTGACAAATGGTTCTGAAGAAATTCACAATGATGGTGATTTCGGTTAAAAAGAAAAAAATGCAAACCACAAACCTTTTATCCATCTGAGCCCAAGACTGATACCAGTTTTTGTAAAATTGACTTTGGAAAAGTTTGGAAATCCAATGGAAAGTGTTCATAATGTGGTAGTAACTGCAGTGCCCTTGCTAGTATTTAAGGTGTAGAAAATAAAGTACAATTAATAACAAGTAACAATGTCAGAACTTCTGCAGCTAAGTAACTGTTCCATCTCCAGTGTGTTACAGGATTTTCTTAGATAAAACCAGTTTTACTTTTTTTATGCCTAATCAGTTTATAGGAATATTTAGGTGTCAATTATGAAGAACAAACTCTTAGCAACAGAACTCTTAAGCAGCAATACTTGGGAGTTATCAGTTTCTCAAGCTGGTAGCTTCATCAGTGCTTTCTTAGAGTTATCATTTAACTTGGTTGCCTTGTCTGCAAGGAGTCTGGTTTAGTTGTCTCGCCAGTTGTAAACCATAATGTTGTGACACAAAGCGCAGTCATTTTCTAGACTGCTTTACAGCTATGTAAATTGGAACAAGAACTCTAATCTAGAGTGAGCCAGCTTAGATCACTGGGAATTAGTTCCTGCAAAGAAAAAAAGATTAATAGCTTAGAAGTTGAAAGCTAACATTGTACTGGGGTTTGTTTAAGGTTGCAGTTTTATGTAAAACCATTGCAGTTATTCTAATCTGGAGAAACTACTGCTTTCTCTCCAGATTTTTATATTTTTGTAGAAAGAATAACTGACTTCAGCAGTGATTGGCCAGGTATCAGTGGTAATACTTGCCTGAACTTATATTTTACGGAATTGCTGCAAAGTTAGTTGGGTTTTTTGGTTTAGTTTGGTTGGGGTTTTTTTCCCCTCTTTTAGATCCGTGTGGGTAAGTTTTATGGTACCCTCATTTTAGCTGTTACTACCAGTGTTTCTTAGAAATATTTCTGAAGGGGATAGGTAATAGGTCTTTATTAGTAGCAACACTCAAATTGTATAGAAATATTGTATGGGATTTTGAGGATTTTGAAAGATCCTTGAAAATAATAAATAGAACTTGGTCATCACTAAAAATTCAGTAGGACTGTCAGCTGTTTCATTTCTGTATTAGCTAGTGCATGATGACAGAAACATGCTTTTGAGGCATACTTTGTTATGCCAGTGTGCAATGAACTGTTCAAGTTAGCTAAATGTAACTTTTTTTTTTCCTGTCCTTTTGCTTCAAAATGTGAACCTGAAAATATTTTCATGGTGTAGTTTAAATAGCAAAGAGTGATGGGCGTGTGATAATATTGCCACCTATTGTGCAATTTTACCACGTGCCTGGGGCAACAATTGTAGCTTATCCAAGTAATTGTATATATTAGGACAATATTGTGTCTTCTGTTGTTTTCTGGGAACATATTTAGCTGCTATGGAGGAAAAACCCCTGAGCATGATGTGATCAATACTTCATAAATTAGTGGCAGGTGCTCTGCATGCCATAATGAAGAACTGTCCTTGAAAATCATCAGGGAATTATTTTTTGTCATTTTGCTGCTCCTGAAGGAGTTGCACAGCTGGCAGAGCATATTGCCCATCACTGTGCCAGACTTGGCATTTGAAAGCCTGCCAGATTGCTCTGTGCTGTTGTGCTAGCCATGGGTCAGTGATTTGCAACAGTATGAAGATAGTAAATGTTTTAATTTTTTGCCCTCTGTAGGATCAGATGAGTTAACGCTACATTTATAGAGAGTCCAATCTGTTTTCTGAATCTGCCACGTACTTGTGCTGCTTTTCCTGGGTAGGTTAGCCCCCATGCTGCAGGAGTCTATAGAGTAACTACATTCTGGATGTATTCTGCTAAAACTTCTATTAGTATCTAAGTTTGAAGTTACTCTGCTTTTCATGCTTTATGTAATTTTATTATGCTTCAGCATTTCTTTCATAATCTCCCTGATTTTACTAATGCACAATATTGCAAAAGCAGTATAAAACTAGTCGACAGACTAAATCATTTGTGCATCTCTAAACCTCTTATGCTGATTAAAAGTGTTAAGGCTATTAGTATTTTTTTTTTTATGTAACTGGGTCTAAATTTAGTTTCTATTGCAGTCAAAAACCACGCTGGTATTGCAAGCAGTGATCCTAATCTGCTTTCTCGTGGAGTTGATGGCAGCAGTTCTTCAGCCTAGCTTTTGTGTTTCTGTGCACTGATGACTTGAATAGTTAACATTGCGTTTATCATAGACATTCAATAGTGACTTTTCATAGTTCTGATTTTGCTTCCATAAGTGTCCACACCTTCCAAACTGAACAGCTCTAAGATACCTGCATAACAGCCTCATCCTGCAGTCGTCATTCTGTGTAGCCTGTTCTGACTATGTTAACTTAATTATTATGAAAAAGCCGTAAAGTTGTGCCATCGTATATTAATGACTTCATTTCTCGCAATATTGTGCATTGCCTTTGGTCAGTCAAGGTGCATGGCCTTAATTTCACATGCTCACAAGTTCTATGTCATGGCTGACAGCTTGCTGTAAGAAAGCCAGCTTTGAAGAAAAATAAAGACTGCACTGATAATTGAGGTATTAAAATATATAGTGGAAGAAGTCATTGGCTTTGTGTTCAAGGAATGTGTGGGAAAGATTGACTATTTGACTGCTAGCCTTGCTGCTATTTATGTGTACAAATGAGTGCCTTTAAGCTGATGTACGGAAATGTGTGATTTACACTTTTTTTAATATGACATTGAAGCTTATTTTTTCTAATGCATGCGTGGAAGATCTCAAAACCAGCTTGAGGCTGCATTGCATGAGCTGTATATATGAGCGTATATGCCTAAGAGTCAGAGTTTGAGTTCTTCACGCTTCTGGTAATTTTACTCATACATTTGGAGGACTATTGAGCTAATTGTTTTGTAAGAAAGAAATAGCTTCCAAATTATGGAGTTATTTTTTTAATCTGTGAGTGGAATTTTCTTTTGCTTGTCTGAACATGTGCTCTAACAGTTCTGAAATTGTTCTAACGGAACCCTCTAACTGAGAGGCGAGGAATACGTCTTCTTTAAAGTTGAGCTGCCTAAAGAAACTAATCATCTCCTTGAGACTGGGGAAGGATATCTGCCATGGCATTCTTGGTTTGGAAATAAAGTATGGATCAAGAAAGAGCTTTAGACATGTTCTGCTTTGCTCAAGAGTCTTGTCAACTGCTCCTTGTAGAATTAGGCATATAGTTTAAGATTTGGGAGGTGAACTGGAGAGTTTTACTTGCAGATCTTTTCGTGTCTGTAAGCTTGTCATGTGAGAAGAACAGTATGTTTTTCTACAGGATAAAATTAGGTTAGAATTATGAATAGCAACAGAAAGAGTTATACTTACTCATGGATCACACAGCAAGGTGTGCAGGTCTACAGGTGGTTTAAGAGATGTTTTCTGCTGGGTGGTTTGACTGACTTGATTTATAGTTTAGATAATGACTAAGAACAGGATTAGGGGCACCAGAGTTACAAATCTAAATTTGTTTTGAGTCTCATGGTGGGAGAAGCTAGCATGAGGTTGTTGTTTCATTGTATTGATCATATCATTCTGATGCTTAATAATTCATAAGATAGTTCTATCATATGCAATGTAATTCTGTGAAATCCAGAATTAAAGGGAGTTTTTATAGTTGGGCTCCTAAATGTTGCAAGGTCTTCCTGGTATTCAGTAGGTTTTCATTATGATATTGACCTCTTTATTCCTTGAGCTTTCTCAAATCGTGCTTAAATCAATAATAATTTCTTAAAGATGTACTTCTGCAAGCCTTGATTTCTTATTGCAGATGCTCTGCCATGCTTCTATGGATTGTGACTATAAAAGGGCAGATGCGTGGAGGTTTTTGAACAGTATTTGACTTTGGAAGTCCGTAAGTTCAAGTATAAAATCTCTCTTCTTTCAGCAAGGCAGAACACTGCTTTATTGCACAGGGCTTTGACTTCCTTCATGTGACTGATGAGAACTGCTGAAGTACAGCATTATTTTGAAAACGCAAGTCCACTGCTTGGCTTTGACTCCAAGGTCTCTTTTTTCATTGTCTAGCAGATTTGTAGCAATGGAGTTGGTGACTAGCTAATGGCTCCATGCAAGCAGCTGAGATTTAGCTATCAAGGCACTTCTAATGTCTAGTCTCATTGGATGTCTGTCTATGCTGATAAAATTATATGCTTCAGGGAAGACGGGAGACAAGATGGAAGTGCTGAAGACAGGCAGATTCCTACTTGTTTGTCCAATTCTACTTCTGTAGAATATGCCCAGAAATTACTTTCTGTATCCTCAGCTTCACCCTATTTGTGGTTTGTTTGTAGTTACGCTAAAGTGGAGTATCCTCAAGGACAGGGAATTTTTCTCTTTTCTAAACTGGATCTCTGGAAATACTCTTTGATCTGCTAAAGCATGTTGACAGAAAAGCATTTAATGTTTTGGTAACACCAGGTATGTCATTTAGGTGGATAGGAGCTTGGAGTTCCCATGCTGCATATGGAAACTAGAGGATGTGATTCAGAACATGGGAACCTGAGATATTCCCTTGGTATCGACTGGGCTTCTGCACTAGTTTTCCCGAGTTTTGTGCATTTCTTCCCTTTAGGACTCTGTTCGTTTGTGGATACAGTGGGTGTAAATGTTTTGGGTTTAGGTTCTTTGTTGGGTTATTTTTTTTAGTAGAGGAAATCTGTTAAAGCAGCATACTTGAATTTCTGCTGAGATTGAAAGTACATTCTCTTGCTACAGTCAAACAAACGTAACTGAAGAATTTGAGTGCAAACACCTCCTCTGTGCTTTTCCTGTGTTTGAAAGAAATCCCACTGTAAATGCCTGCAAGTGCAAGTCATCTTGGTCTAAAAAAAAACAACAACCCAAAGGAAGGGGTGGGCAGGGGCAGACATGATACCAACTCTGCAGTTGGCCAGAAGTAAACTGATGTGGCCAGTGTTAGTGAAGACCAATCCTTTGTCATACAAACCCAACATATGCCATGACTGGGTGTTACGTCTTTGCCTGCCATGTTCATCTCCCAGTTTTGGTTACGTGGAGCATCCTAATGCAAAGCCCGTCCTTACATCCTTGAGGCATGTGTTGTATCGCAGCAGTGGGCTGAGTCTTCAGCTTTGAGGGCCAAAGCAGGGCTTCGATGGTGCAACTCAGTGTTTTCATAAAGAAGCTTCTTTGGAAAAGCAGGATGTATGTGTCTCTATGCCCAAAGTAAGGTCTCCTTTTGGGAAAGTATATAATTGGAACCAATTATACTTCTGCATTTGAAATAGCACTCTGTGTCTGAACAAACTCCTCCATTCGAATCTTCAAGTAACTTAAAAAGCCTCACTTCTGATACCCCACTAAAAAGGGTATTTTTTTTTCCTTTTTTAACTTCCCTTTGTACAGATGCTTGAAACCTCCTGCAGAAAATGCTGATTTATTTTCAGTATGTATATTTTTAAAGCATAAGTTCCTTAGCGAGTTATGCAGGCCTTTGAAACAAAAGCAACTATAAAGACATCTGAATAAAACAATTTGCATAGCAATACCAGCCCAGTTTTGGTATATATGCCAAAACAAATGGAAACCCTCAGCCCTTAGTGGCTGATCAGCAAGGCTACAGACCTCATTAAACATCCCATTTGCTATGGACACTTTTAAAAGGCTTATGTATTGTATGTTTTTCCGCAAGATATGTAAATCACGTGGACTGTAGAATCTTTTGTAATCATACTGCTTTTGGGTTAGTCGTGTTGCTTGCAGTATGGTTAGGCAGGCATGAGCCAGCTAGCATCAAAGCAGCAGATAAACCTGTCATTTAAGAACAGACACACACGAAGTGTGAGCTGCAGCCGTATGTGAAACAGACATTTTACGGTATCAGTCGTGACTCTCTCTTCACTCTTATCAAGCTGATTACTGTAGTGCATTGCATGCTCTGGAAGAGGCACATGGAGAGGTCCTGGCTGGGGTAGGCGGTTAGAACAAGGCACTGAAAGTTGGCAGTGCTGAAATTGTGGGAGATATACAGGATTTCTGATAGTTACAAGTAAAAGACCTTTTTGTTTCAGCTGATTCTTAGCCTCAGGCATAAGGGGTCCACTTGCATCGCTGTGTGCCTAAATTTGTATTATAGTATGTCTTACTGAGTTTTTAGAATGGCATTGCCTAACACACTGCTAAACATTGGAATACATTTAGCTAAGCATCTTTTGTATCTTTTGTGATACTGATGCATCTCTTTGGTATTATTGTACCCTTTGCAGTTGTGCTACTATTAAACTTGTTGGACAAAGGCCTAATGGTTTCCTGGGTTGGTAAACAGGGGAGAAGAGTATGTCAGCATGGAGTGGGAGGTGTTAATCTGGCTGCTGGAAAGCTAGAGCCTGTCCCAGAGAAACTGCTGCTGGTTATGACAGAATCCCTCCTTCCACCTCATCTCTGGTCTGAACAAAACCCCTCCTTTACCTTTTCTTAGAGCAGTCACATCCATTCTAGCATTTTGCTGAAGAAAGGGAAGAATCCCACCTATTCAGGGAGAGGAAAAGAGGGATAAGGCCAGCTGTCAGGCTACTAATTTCTGCCTATACTAGCAATCTAGCTAGGGGGAAGGCGTCGGACTTCTTGGGCAAGGTAACACAGAAATTCAGATACTGTGATATCATCACAACCTCATCATTTTGGTACCATGTATGCTTAGGCTTGAGGTATTGTATGTCTAGTAGAGTATTGCCTATTGGTTGTGAGTTAAGATATAGAACTGTTGGAGAGGATCAGGAGGAGGGCCACAAAAATTATTAGAGGGATGGAGCACCTCTGCTATGAGGAATCGCAGACACAGCTGGGCTTGTTCAGCCTGGAGAAGACTGGGGAGGCCTAACTGCAGCCTTTCAGTTCTGAAAAGGAGCCTATAAGAAAGATGGGGAGAGATTTCTTAGCAGGACCTGTTGCGATGAGGGGTAATGGTTTAAACTAAAGAAGGAGAGATTCGGGCTGGATAAGAGGAAAAAATTCTTTACAGTGAGGGTGGTAAAATACTGGCACAGGTTGCCTAGAGAAGGTGGTGGATGTGCCATCTGCGGAGACACTGAAGGTCAGGCACAATGTGGTTCTGGGCAACCTGATCTAGTTGAAGATGCCCCAGCTCATTGCAGGGGGTTTGGACTAGATAACCTTTGAACCCTTCCAACACAAACTATTATATGATCCTATGAATTACCTGATGAGAATCTGCAGATGTTCTTCTCTGTTGCTGCAGCTGACATTTTAAACGAGTCAGTCTGGGAGGCCAGGGCTGGATCCTCTAGCCCAATGTTTATCCACCTATTTGTATTCATTTTCCAACCTCTGAGTTGTGTTCTGCATTAAAATTCTGACTTGGGTGCAAGGCAAGTGCCTTTAAGACTAGTTGGCTGCAGTCCATCTAGTGATGGTCCATGCTGCTGTGAATATGAATGTGGTCAGCTGTCAGTCACGCAGTATGTGTCACTATGACGCTAAAGATGGGTGTGATCAACATCTATGAGTGAATGTCAGCTTTAATGTAAGGAAGCTGGACAGGCAGACAGGCACTGCAGACTTGTAGTGGGTTTGTGATTAAAATAGGTTGTATTGGCAGAAAAGGCCTGCTTGCTGCTGCAGTTTATGTTGGCAGGACAGTACATGTCAAAGGGTTTAATCTAGCTTTCACAGTCTGGAGCTGTTCATTTTTATCTTGGGGTATAATCAGGGCTTATATGGCCCTGGGTTTGTGGAAATGTCAAGGTGACTAAGTGCAGAAGGGCCAAGAAACAGGGTCTGGACTGAGGAAAGAGCAGCATTTTCTGTTTGATTTGGTGGTTTTTATTTTTGGTTTTCTTTGATTTTATTAAATGTCCATAGACATGCTTGCAGCGCCAGAGTTCCTTCTGGGATATGTTCTGAATTTGCTTGGATAGAAATGGGGAAAATAAGTTACTAGAACAGTTGCATATACAATTTACTTCTTCAGCTGACTTTCATATGAGTAAGAGATACTGTTTTACAAGATGTGATTCCCAGCTACTCTTTAAATCTTACTAGCATACTGGGACTTCCGGGACTCTTCTGAAATACACTGCCCTAATATTTACCTGACTTGGACTCTGGTGAGTTACTGTCACTCATACATTAGAGTAGGGCGTATAGAGAAACTGAATTTTTAGAGTGTGTTGAATTGTGTAGCTATGGCCTTTGTAAATGGCCTTCATAAATCAGTGATTTGATTTTGCAGCATAAATATAGCTGCTTATAATGATCACAGAAAAAATGCTGGATGATGAAAATTAGCCTGTCCAAAGTGATTATAATAATGGGATACAAGCACTTTTGCTGGGATTTTTTTAGCTTGTAAATGGACTGTTTCCTCTGTTTCTTTGCTTACTTTTCTTTCCACAGGACTTTAAAATCAGATACTCATTCTGATGGAGCAAGTTATCAAACCTCATTACAGTGGCTGTGTAGCAAATCATTCACTAGGGACCCAGTGGTGGATGAGTTACAGTAAGGTTTGAGTATTTCTCTTGTACCTGCTCCCTCCTGTCATTGGAGGGAATTAAAATTAGGTTTGATAAGTAAGTTCTAAGGGACAGACAGCCTCTGACAAAGCAGACATCTCACTGCAACTTGTGGCTAGAGCCAAACATGTAGACAAGATGAAGAACAGTTGTAAGAACTGGGAATGTGAGCCCTTTCCCCAGTAAATTGCCAGGTTGTGGTGGCTCATATGGTATTAATCCTGCCATGGGCAGGAATGCCTCACCCCAGACCATGTCACCCAGGGTTCTATCCAACCTGGCCTTGAACACCGCCAGGGATGGAGCATTCACAACTTCCTTGGGCAACCCATTCCAATGCCTCACCTCCCTCACAGTAAAGAACTTCTTCCTCATATCTAACCTGAACTTCCCCTGATTTAGTTTGAGTGCATTAGCCCTTGTCCTATCACTACAGCCCTTGATGAGGCGTCTCTCTCCAGCATCCCTGTATGCCCCCTTCAGATATTGGAAGGCCGCTATGAGGTCTCTACATAGCCTTCTCTTCTCCAGGCTGAACAGCCCCAACTTTCTCAGCCTGTCTTCATATGGGAGGTGCTCCAGTCCCCTGATCATCCTCGTGGCCCTCCTCTGGACTTGTTCCAGCAGTTCCATGTCGTTTTTATGTTGAGGACTCCAGAACTGCACACAGTACTCCAAGTGAGGTCTCATGAGAGCAGAGTGGAAGGGCAGGATAATGGCACCAATTCAAGTAGTAGTTGGTGTGTGAAACAATTTTTTTACAGGTGAGTCTGAGTTGTCTTTGAAGTGTTAGGAGATATTTGTAGGGAGCAGAAAAAGTCAGCTGGCCAAATGTCCATGGCGCTTTAAAACAGGGATGGCCATACAGGGGCATTGATGTCAGAGCACTTCCTCAACAGAAACTGAACACTTGTCTGTTCACCTCCAAGGGATAAGGAAAGTTGTTAGAAAAAAGAAATCATGACAATTTGAAAAATCAAGGCCATGAAGTGGACTTAGTTGGTTGCATTGGGAAATCATCAAGAAAAGTCCCTTCTTTTGATTGGACTAGCTCCAAACTGTCTTTATCAAGTTCTCACCTCTGTGTGTGGTAGATTAAATGGCACCTGTGTCATTTTGCTGTAGAAGGATGCCTGAACATACAAAGCGTTTTGTTGAGCACATTTATTTCCTAGTGCAAGGTCTCCAGGAGATCATCCAATAAAAACTGGAAAGTGCTACTGTTAGAAATAAAAGCAGAGCCCTTGAAATAAAGTGAAGCTTATATGTAATTATAAAACCCACACAGAGATGGAAACCCAATGCCAATTAGCAAATGGTATCATTTGCTTCTCTCTGGGCTTTTTAGCTTTCAGTCTCAACACTTTGCTAATACCAAACATGAATGTAAAATTGACTGGCAGTAATGCTACCCTGCTTTGCTTTATGAAAGAAGACACTGCATGCTTCTGTGTGCCTAGTTTGGAGGCAGAGATTTTGCACATCCTGGTGTGGTGGGTTGACCCTGGCCAGCAGTTAAGCACCCACACAGCTGCTTCTCACTGCCTCCCCAGTGGGGTGAGGAGAGAATGGGAAAAACAAAGGCAAGAAAATGCCTGGATCCAAGGTAAGGATGGTTTAAAAGTGAAGAAAAGAGGGTAGGGCAGGAAAGTGCTGCAGAGGTGCAGTCACCATCTCTCATGGTCAGGCCAATGCCCAGCCAGTCACCATCTCTCATGGTCAGGCCAATGCCCAGCCAGTCTCTGAGCAATGGCTTCCCTGGGAGGTGTTCCACCCCCTGCCATCATTCAGCACGATGTCATACAGAATGGAATACGCCTTTGGCTGGTTTGGGTCAGCTGTCCTGGATGTGTCCCCTCCCAAAATCCTTGCTCCGCCCTGGCCCATTGCATGACAAACAAAAGATTTGATGCTGTGCCGGTGCTGTGCAAGCACTCTTCAGCAACGGCCAAAACCCTTGATGTGTTACCAGTGCTAGTTTAGTCACACTCAAAACAACACAGGGCATGCTCCATTCTGAAGAACATGAACTCCGTTCTAGGCCAAACCTGGCATGCCACATTGGAATACCACCTCTCAAAATGAAGCAGTCTTCCCTTGTAAGATCAATTAGGCGCTGCAGGTCTGACATTTTTTGCTATCTAAAGCAGGGTAAAATAAGGATAGTGAGTAAAGTACCAAAAACAGACTCAAAAAAATTAGGTAAGCTTTTACCTAAGCTTAGGTTAGAAGTTTAATTTTTTGTTTTAGATTTTATTTTTTTTTTTAATTTTCCCCTCAAAGCTTAACAATTTTGTGGAAATAGCTCACAAATGAGCCCTAATCAAATATCATGATGGTTAATAAGAGACATTTTGATACATTTCTGAAGACAAACTCTGAAGATATGGGGTAATGCAAGCTCTGAGAAGAGGGAAGGACTCTTTCCCCCTTTATTGCTTAAAAATTGAACAGGAGGCAAAAGAAGAAAAGAAGGTGAGAGTAAGAAGGAAAAAGGTATTTTCTCATTAAATCTTACTAAGCTTTCAGCAAGTGTGATAAATTATCTAATAATAAAACAGTGTGGGTAGGGAACAGGTCACTTTGACTAAGAGATCTATTACTGGTTTTCATCCAAAGGTGGCACTAGTTTTTTGCAGTTAGAGGTTTTATTCAGAGATGGGAAATGCAGATAGCAAGAAGCCCTCAACTAATCCAACGCTTACCATTAATCCTAAACAAACCATCATTAGTATCTGGTTTTATCCTGCTTATACTTGCTGGAGAGTGAATTACATAACATTTGTTTTATTAATGTTTAATGGAAGCTTATTATCATGTAGGTTACCTCTGACAAATGGGAGGGGGGAAAAAAAAGATTTGCTGCTTTCTGTTCTTTATTGTTTTAGGGATTTTTAAGGACTTGAAGCGAGTGGATATTTCATGATAGTTCCATAAATAAACTAATTTAAATCTCACTGAGTGCATTGCTTAGCAAAAATCAGCTGTTGGACAAATTACACAGACCTTTTCTACTTAACTAGCAGGTAACATTGATATACATAACTTTTTGTAGTCCTTTTTTAAGTTATCTTTATGAAAGAATTGGATCTGATATTCTGGTGCAGAAATAAGTACTTTAAAGTCTTTTCTATGAATGCCTGTTCGTGTGCCCTCACACAGTGGACAGTGTGACGTCAGTGCTGCAGACTGATCTTACTAGGTAAGGTGTGAATGAGATGACAGTATCTCCACAGGCATGAAGTATGGCTCATAGTGCTGAAGATCTTGGCCTCTTTTACTGGGAGGAGCTGGTACTGCAGTTGTAAAAGGAAGTCACTAGGTGAGAATTGCAAGGAGGGGGAATGACTGTCAAGTAAAAAATGTTAAGAGAAAAAATGATCAGTGCCACCGGATGTGTTAGGATTTTGACGTACATAAGAGGCTATATTGGAATGGCCAATAAGAAAATACTTCCAGAGCAGTTGCATCAGAACAAATGCTGATATAAAAGGAGAAAAACAGTTTTGTAATCCATGATGGAAACGTGTGCTGAGCAGCAGACCTGCAGTGGTTACTCTAGTATCTGTGCTCCAGATTAAGTGGTATCTTCTGAAAATCCAGAATTTTCTTCATAAATACATACTTTTTTTCTAAGAAAAGATTCTCCTTTTACCGACAAATCTTGCCTCTGGTAACGTCAGACCATTATTGCTACTGCAGCGGTATATAGCCATGAGAAAAACTGAATTGTAAAGAATGCTAATGAAGGTGTTTGGATGATAGGTTCAGAAAGTATGAGTTTAATGTGTCTATTACACAAAAGTATACTAGGAAAATCAAATCACCAAATTATTGTGAAAAATGCCAGCAATTTAGCAATTTCATGAACCAAGCAACTGAGTATTACACAAACTTCCCTGTGCATGGTTTTATCTGTGAGTAGTGAGTGTTCATTTAATGTTTTTTCAAAAGCCAAAAAATTGTTGTGGTTTAAGCCCAGGCGGCAACCCAGAACCACGCAGCCGCTTGCTCACTCCCCGTCTTCCTCCCCCAGCTCCCGGAAGGATGGGGAGGAGAATTGAAAGAATGTAACTCCCATAGGTTGATATAAGAACAGTACAGTAACTAAGGTATAACACAGATCACTGCTGCTACCACCAATAATAATGATGATAAAGGAAATAACAAGGGAAGAGAATACAACCGCTCACCACCCACCGACCGATACCCAGCCCGACCTAAGCAGTGATCTCATCCTTCCGGGTAACTGCCCCCAGTTCAGCAATGTCCAAGGCCAGCTGGATGGCTTTCACCTCAGCAAACTGACTTGATTCACTCTCCCCTTCAGCAGTTTCTACAACTTGTCACTGGGGACTCCATACAGCTGCCCTCCATCTCTGAGCCTTCCAAAGCACTGCAGGGGCCCACTGGCCTAGATACTCGCCCATACTGTCCCACACACCCTGTCACCCATGACTGTCCAGCCTCAGGGAAAATCTCTTGGTCTTCTTATATCGTCATCTAACCTTAGACAACGCCCAAACCCAAGTCTGCCTAGCTTTCGAGATCAGACAAAATGGTCGTGGGTAAAACATACTCTGTGTGTGTGCCAGCATGCTGATCCCCATCACAATCAGCAGGCAGGTCTTAAGGGTACCCAAAGGCCATTCAAAACTTTCAGAACTCTCAAATGATGCTGCTATGCTTGGAGCTGGAGTAGCTGCACTGTCTGCTGCAGTCGGAATTTGAGTAGCTGCTGTCCTTGTCACTGGGGTTGGTGTAGCTGCTGTGCTTGCAGTAGCTGCATTATCTGTTGTAGTCAGAGTTTGAGTAGCTGCTGTACTTGTCACTAGGGTGTGTGGGAATGTCTCCTTCATGGGCTGACCACCCAAGGAGGGGAAAAAAGATGTGTAATTGCCAAGCGCTTCCATTATATACCTCCTCAAAGTATAGAGGTGGTGACCACACTGGGAACGCAAGCTAGATCAGTTTCATGATCAATGAGTCTATTGTATTACAAGTCATTGCCATAAAGTACAATGAAGCAAGAGCCTTAGCACAGGTCCCCCAGCCGATAAACACTAAAACAGCAAATACCAGCTGTAAGTAAGGTACAACATGCTGAAACTGTGAGATCAAGAGCAACAACTTTGAGAGCCAATA